>FIZU01064506.1:0-13561 GCA_900064475.1 Pseudococcus longispinus
TAAAAATTTGACTTTCAAACATTTTGTCAGACTTTTTTGAATTTAAAAAAGATAAGACATATCCATGTACCAAGATGTCCGCTTGAAGAGTGGATCTATCTTCTTTCTAAGTTCAATTATCTCTAAAAATTTCTTCAAGTGCAAAAAAGTCTGACAAAAGTCACAAAATGTCTATTTAGCTTGGAAAATTGACTTTTAGACATTTTGTCAGACTATTTTGTATAAAGCATCTCAAACTTTTGTCCAAATTTTTTGTCTTTCTATTGGAAAATGTAGAGGTATCATTCGAAATATCTCATCATTATTTGGTATGGATTGATCTTATTTTTTTGGGGGGGGGGGGGGGGTCATTAGGTTTTAGCGTTGCGAAATTTTGTTACCCTAGATGATTTTTTGAAATTAAAAAATTGCCTAAGACGGTTTGTAGGTACCTAATAAAATTTAAAATTGTAAAAGTGGTTCAAACATAGTAAGATTTTCTACAATTTTCATAATCATTCAAAAAATAACGAAAATTGTTCAAAATTTCGCAAAAATTCCTGAAATTGTCATAAAAATCGGTAAAAATATCATATAAAAGGCCAAAAAATCACGAAAACTGCACAAAATCTCGTAAAAAATGTTGAAATGTTCAAAAAAATCAGCTCAAATTTTGTCAAAATTGTCAAAAAAAAGCATGAAAATCGTTGAAAATGAGGTAAAAATGATTGAAATTGTTATAAAAATTGAAGACCTTGTTTCCAAAGTGACCTAAGTGAAATTTTTTTTTTTCAAAAAACAGAAATAAACTGTTTGGTTGATTTGGTTTTCAAAGTTAAGTTAACCAAACAATTTATTTTTGATTTTTGAAAAAAAAATATTCGAGAAAACTGTTGAAAATCTCATAAAAACATTTGAACTTTTCACAAAAATCGATAAAAATATTGAAAAAATGGTTATAAAAGCATGGAAATTGTTGAAAATGTGTTGTGAAAGTAAGTATAATAAAAATAGCCAAAAATCTGGGAAAACTGTCGAAAATTTTGTAAGAACAGTTAAATTTTTCACAAAATCAGGAAACCTCTTGAATATGGAATTCTCACAAATTTTTCTTATTTTTTCACTCTTTTTGCATAATTTTTCTGATTTTTGTAAAAATTTATGAAAATTTCGACATTTTTTTAAAGCATTTTAAAAACACTTTTTACAACATTTTTCAACAATTTTCAAAATATTTTCACAATTTTTACACGATTTTCGATACTTTTTATAATTTTTTTTTATCTTTTTAATGAAGTTTTTACTAATTTTAATGGAAATTCAGGAACTTCAAACGGAATTTTTGACGGTTTTCATGATCTTTTGACCGTTTTTACAATATTTTGAATTATTTTTATGAAAATCTCAACATTTCAAACGACATTATCGACAACTTTAATGATTTTTCGTCAGTTTTTGCAGTATTTGCCAAAATTTTGACAATTTTGACAATATTTTCAACAATGCTAATAATTTTTAGAATACTTTCAATTATTTCAACAATTTTTTCAATTTTTGCCATCAATTCATGATTTTTTTGACCACTTATATGTATTTCTACAAGTATATTGATTTAAAAATTCGAGGGTGAGATTGAAAAAAATTCAAACATTTGATTTTTAGGATGCTGTCCCATCCATAATTCTAGAAAGGTTTGAATTTCATATTTACGCCCCCCCAAGTTGATTTGAACCAGGCATCAAAGTCAAAAAATTGTCTTCAAGTGTTCGGATTTTGTTAAATTCAAGTGTTTTCTTTCCGAAGGAAAATATTTGAATACCTCCAAGTTAATTTCAAAGAAATATTTTTCAATATTTACTTGGCCAATTTCAAAAAAAATTTGCGAAAAAATAAAATTTCATTTTATTCGATTTTACTTACACGATGTGATTCAAGTTGTTAGAAAAAAATCGAAATAGGCCTATATGAATTTTCCAGAATTTCTAAAACTAAAATTTCCAATTTTTCACTACATACAATTTTCAAATAGGTTGACGAAATTATGAATTTCAAGCTACATTTTTTTTCTCTCCCCACCTCCCAAATAAACAACCCTTTATAACAGAAAATTGCAAAATTTTTCGCTGCTACAAACGAAAATGTTTTCAAAGCGGTTGACTTTAGAACTTTCGAGTACCTACATTTATTCGAGGGAAAATGATAAAATCGATAGAAAACCAGCGAAAAGGTAAGAAGAGGAAAGGACTTCCGAGATGAATATTTAATTTCGAGGCACGTGGGATTTCGTGCAAAATTCACCCGGCTACCTCATACTCGGGTAGGTACCTTTACATATTCGCGATTTCATAGGAAGAAAGTTACAAAACTGATATTGTGAAAGAGTGTGTCGAAAAAATACCACACTCAATTCTTTGAGCGACCTTTTGGTTCAATGAAAATACCTTTCAGGTGCCTTTTCAAGTTCTTGGAAAGCTCTTTCATTGAAAAAAATTTCGAGACATCTTTCATTCAATAATCAATCAGCAGTTAATTACTAGGTACATCAAAACGAAGGTCCTAAAGTTTTCAAAACTCACCCTCGAATTCAAAAATGGATTTTTTTGTTTGAAAAATTTCCAAATTATTTTCACCGTTTTCATTTCCATCGACAATTTTCAAAATCCAGTTATAAAATTTAAATGGCTTGCCAACTCGAAGCTGAATTTTTTTTACCGATGTTTTTCAACTTTTGACGATCGAAGTCTAATGAAAAATTAAACCATCTAATTAAACATTTCGTTTGAGCAGAAATTACGTTTTGCCTTAATTCCTTTCAAAATATGCTCACGGCACAGGTGATCTCGTAACTTGATTATATTTTTAGCAAATATTAGTTCGATGCCTAAGTAAATTAGAACGTGGTATGTGAAAAAATTATCCTTGAAATAGACATTCTAAACAATTATAACCCACCCCCCTCAACAAAACTGTCTGACCCAGAAAATGGGCGAATTAAAATTTACCTTAAATTACTTTCAAAGAAATAGAGGGCGGCTCTAACAGAAATTATTCGTAGAATACCAAAAACAACACCCGAGTATAATTTTTTACCTCTTTTATTCCAAATTCTTAAAATTTTGTAGTTCTAATTCAACAGCTTTGTATATAAATTTTCTAAAAAAAAATTATACATTCGTACATTTATTCAAAGGCGAAGAGGAGGAGAGCAAGAAATACTTCGGATGATTCATCTCAGAAATTATTTCATCTTCTTACATCAATGGCTCCTTCTTATCCTGATATTACTATTCTTTCAAAAAATTCATATCATAAAGCAATAGATGAAAGAGAATATTCAGATCAATTTTTTCAAATTTTCAACATCTTCCAATAATTTATTTCTGTTTTGGTTGACTTTCAGATTATCTTTTTTTCGGGGGGGGGGGGGGGGGGGGGACTCCTATCTGCAGATGGAGAGAATATGGACTAAGTTTTTTCAAATTTTCTCATTTTTCGAAACCTCTATTCCTTTCTGTTTCAAAAAAAATTCCACTCACATCTCGAATAATGGACCAAAAAAAAATTCAATTCAGACCAATTATTCTCAAATTCTGGACCCCTTCCCACCTTCCATCTCCACTTCAAAATCACCTAAATATTTTCAAACTCCTGAACATCAATCGAAAGTAACCCATCGCCAACCATATCCTCATCCGAAATCATCGAAATCTCTTATCCATCACTCCACATCTTGCTCATCGACGCGACGAACGAGCTACCTACAAAAAAATAAAATCGCCACAAAAAAAACACCGACATCGACATCGACTTCATTACGAAACCAGCTCTTCAACTCCTCGAAATATAAATAATTCCGACGCGAAATTCGTTCGCTTTTTATTACTTCCGGAATTACCCGAACTACAAACAGAACCGCGAAATTTTTATGGGCGACCCGATAATTGTTTCGAATTGGGTACAAACGAGCCGCCGCCGATTCGAGTACCCATCTCGACTAATGCTTGCGCGATCTCTTATCTATATGAATCAAAGTAGGTATAATTTGTAACTCTTTCTCAATACGTATCAAGTCGCGCGAACGAGGAAAAAATTCGCCATCGAGTTGATAAAATTGCATACTCTGATACAAACCCGGCGACGATGGCTACGATATTGCTCATTCGCGTGTAAAATACTCGTTTTTCGTACAAATGTCGAGTCACTTACCTAAAACAGAGCAAAGAAAAAAAACATATTAGATATAAATTTGCAAAATGAAAGCTTCTGAAAAAATTTTAAGCTAAAATATCTCAATTTTATATCAATCTAGGTAGCAAATAGGGGTAGATTGAGTGTGAACGTAATTTCCACACATCTCATCGTACTTTCATGTGAATTTTTTTCGAATCTAATCTCTAAATGCTGCGAAATTGTTTTTTTGTTGCAGCCAGCTCGATTTTGAGCTTCGACGAGTCCCACGTCCTATCTATAGAGGCGCCAATTGCCATATACGCGTTGACTCCGCCGTCAAAAAGCTCGCCGATGCAGGGTAAAAAGTTGGCCAGGCGAAGGTACCGTATCCGCCCACGACATGCGCACTCCACCAAGACAATCGGCCGATACGGAAAATCCCTCCGAAAAGCGATAACCGAATAACAGCCGACAAATCAACGATACAACAACACCGTCGTACTCGACCGACCCAACGACGACGCCGGCGAAAAGAAACACATCACGAAATACAGCGAGAAAGATAGAGAAAGAGAGAAAAAAATACATAGAACCAAAAACACCCGATACGAGGCAAATACGCCAATAGCAAGTCGTTATTCTGCGTGTGTCTTTCTATACTTTCGTTCGAGCTCGTATCTTTCTAATCCTTGCACCCTGTCAACCCCCTTTTCATTTCCAACTCGTATTTATGGCAAGGCTGCCCGGGCTGGAAAAATTATCTCAGTGTAATTACGATTTGCTTCCATTTTCCTATATTGTTTTTCATCCCCCTTCTCTTCCTCCATCCTCGACACAATCACACATCGTCGATGGACTCGAAAAAGGAAAATTACACGATACATTTTTCAGCTCACCCCTTCTCACAAATCGAGAGGAAAATCCACAAAAATGATTTCCCATCCCCTTCGCCTTCCTTTAATCACCTCGACGATGAATTTTTTCGTTCATTCCATAGTCCTCATCGTTCGAATCGTAAAAAAAAGGAAAAAAATTAATTACTCGAGAAACCTGCGGCTGCTGTCGCTTCCCGCCAAAAAAAACCACCACCATCGAAGAAGAAATAACTCATTAGCAAGTGTTCGCGTACCGCGAAAATATTTTAACGAATTTTTAACGCTTTATATCGTTCGCTCCTCTCTTCTTCGCCACCCTCTGCGAGCTGTTTTCTTTGCTGGCGGAGAATTTTCGTCGGCGAAAAATTAACTTGCATTAAGAGAGAAGGTTTACCCCTCCGGTAGCTTTTTTTTACCTTTTCGCTCCAGCAGACGACGTTTAGACCGCGTGCAATCTTCTGTCTTACAACCTCTTTCTCTACCTTTTTGTTTTTTTCCTACCCTTTGTATAGAGTTGGATTTTCCGCGACGACTTTATGGTATTTTTAAGGTATATAAAAGCGATATTATAGGAAAATAGCATATTTTTCGTAATCGACGAAAGCTTAAAAAATCAGGGAAATTGGTTGTGGAAAATTTTGAGAATATTTTCCCAAAAACTGAGATTCTTCGTTATCCTTTTTCAAATTCATCCACGAAAATTCTAAAACGTATTATATTTCGAAACCCACGTTCGACCTGTTTATTTCCACTTTTAAATAAATTTTCACACCATTCATAACCACTGCAAAACACACTTATACCTACTTTTAAAACCACTGCAAAAAATTGGTACAAAAAGACTCTCAACATCTCCATTCTCCATTCCACGACATAACCACCTATCTGCTCAATCTCACATCTTCACTCTTCTCTCATCGCCGTGAAAAATTCCAACATATAATCTACGAAATTCATACACCATCAAAACTCTACCCCAAAGTACTCAAGCTGACGACCAAGCATTGCACTTCCCAAACTCCACAGTACCGAAAAAAGAGGAGAAAGAAAAACTCATCAACCAACGGACCAATTAACTTTTGCAATTAACAACCGTCTGTCTGTGTACTTTGGGTATAGTCTGCATAAATTCAAAGGACGCTACTAACCCACGTACATTCGTACGTCTTTCTTCCGCCATTTCACGAGTACTTCCACTTGACCAATATTTGCCTCTTATCTAAGCTCTCGGGTGGATTCGCGTTAGGTATGATATACGTTTAAATTCGAGTTATTTTTGTCTCGGTTTCGATGTCGCAGTTTGTATTCGTGAGTCGAATATACTACGTAATTCGAAATATCAAAATGGGAATTATTGTCACAGAATTTGGACTTGTAAATACTCCTCAAATGGGCTCATTTTGAAATGGCACAAAATGTTGGTAATTGAAATACGATTTCAATAGAGTAATTCTCGAAATCGCTCTAGCTCATTTTCGGAATTTCCAGAATTTTTTTTCCAAATTCAAGTCTGAAAAATGTTCATTTTGCAGATGCTTTTGTCGGAAGAGAATCTCAAAACGTGAAGATGATGTAATTGCAGAAATTAGTGATTCTTAAATTTTTGGGCACATTTTTGAGTTGAAATAAATTTCTAAAAATTTAAGAAATTCAGAAATGTGAAAACCTTGATAAACTTGATAGATTTTAGCTCATTTGACAAATGAGAAAATGCACGAAAATGGATCATGGCATTTCTTAAAATAAAATTGCAAATATTTTAGGCCCCTTCGAATTGGACATTTTTTTAAAATTAATTTATTCAAAAATTTTTGGGGAAGCTCAAAGGTCATTTACTGAGTTACTTTTCTCAAAGTATGAAAAATAGAATGTTTAAGGTATCAAGGCAGTTTTTCAATCTCCAAAGACTTCTTATTTTGTCATAAACCTTTTATCAAAAAAATATTTTTGATATAGATACGTCTTGTGATTGGGAGGGAAGGGGGAGGGGGGGGGGGGTAAATGGTAAAAAATTGTACGTTTATGTGTCATGAAATTTTGTAAACCTAGATGACTGATTGGACTTGAAAATTTTAAGATTGTAGGTACAAGTGGTTCAAATATTGTAAAAATTGTTAAAATATCGTCATTTAAAATACGGTTAAATCGCTCAAAACCTTATGAAAAATGTTGAAAATATTTTTGAAATGGCCAAAAATTTTCTTAAAAATCAACCCAAATAAAAATCATGGAAATTGTTGAAAATGTGGCAAAAAGTATTCAAATTATCATAAAAACTTGTGAAAATACCTTTAAAATGACTGAAAAATCAAGAAAACTGTCGAAAAATTGAAAAAACTGTCCAAATGTTATGAAAACCTTTGAAAATTTCAAAAAATTGGTAAAAATATCACCGAAACGGCCAAAAAATCATGAAATCTGTCAAAAATGGCGAGAAAAAAACTGAAAATGTTGTTGAAATGGTCAAAAAATTTCATAAAAATCAACTCAAATGTTACAAAATTTGTCAAGAAATCGTGAAAATTTTTGAAAATATGACAAAATTATTCAAATTTGTCATAAAAATAGTGAAAATACCTTTAAAATGGTCAAAAAATCAAGCGAAAAACATGTAAAAACTGTTGAAATTTTATTAAAAATCAATAAAAATATAATAAAAACTGTCCAAAAGTCATAAAAACTCTTGAAAATTTCGTGAAAATTGGCGAAAATATCGCCAAAATGGCAAAAAAAAAATCATGAAATCAGTCAAAAATTTCGTAAAATCTCTTCGAATTTTTACAACATTTTCATCATTTTTTACCATTTTGGCGTTATTTTCACTGATTTTCATGAAAATTAATCACGAATATTGCAATATTTTCAAGACATTTCAACCACTTTTACAACATTTTTCAACTATTTTTGGAAGATTTTCATAAATTTTACGAGATTTTCATTACTTCATCATTTTTTTCATTTTTTTTAAACGAAGTTTTTACTGATTTTGATGAAAATTTAAGAAATTTTAATGGAATTTTCAACAGTTTTTATGACCTTTTGACCGATTTTACAATATTTCAAATGGTTTTTATGGAAATATTGGCAATTTCAACGAATTAATTTTGAAGTTTTCACAATATTTTCGCCGATTTTTGTGAAATTGTTCACAATTTTAACAACAATTTAGACGATTTTCTGACTTTTTGGTCATTTTTATCGCATTTTCAAATATTTTTATGAAAATATCAACGATTTTTACAATTTTTGTCATAAATTTGTAATTTTTTGATCATTTTAACGACAGTTTTACTAAATTTTATAACAATTTCAAAATAATGTTAGCAAGATTTTCAACGATTTTTATGATTTTTTAACCACTTGCACACTATTTCTGATAATTAGAGCTTTGAATTTTATGCCAAAAAAAAAAACTCAAAATATGCACATATTTTATGCATTTTTGAGCCCAAATATGCAAAAATCAATATGGGTGTCTATGGAAAGTATTTTTTGCATCGAAAAACCTAAACAATAAAAAATTCAAGTGAAATGAAAAATCGAGCAGCAATAATCAAAAAACAATTTTCAGCAGTTTTGTAATTTTGATAGCGAAAAAGTGGCCAAAAATCAACTTCTTCGGCCTAATTTTGGTAAAACCTCAAAATATGCAAAATATGCATTTTGGGCCGAAATATGCGAGATAAAATGGGCTCACTCGTCAGGAAATTTTACTAATCGTATTGATCCTTTGAAATATTCGCTTTTTCTTCGCCATAGACAATTACGCAATTTCATAAAATTCAAAGCTTTTCTGATAATTTTGGAAATTTTTAGCGTTATTACGAAATTTGAACTTCTTTTAGAACATTTTAAACAATTTTCATGGAATTTATTTTCTTGATTTGCGATTAAATTAGCGGTTAGACCAATACTAGGCCCCAAAAGATAATTTTAACTCGGTCGATGCCGAATCTAGAATTTTTTCATTAAATACTTGAGTGAAAATAATCTACTCAAGCCTGTATGAAATGTATTATTATTCGTTCGACGAATACCGGGCGCCAGATCAATTTCGAGACCAGCCTAATTTTTCAATTTCTTTTTTTCGTGCGGAAAGCAAGCCTGGTGCAATAAAATACAATAGTTTTATTGTTTATTAAACGTAAATCGAAATAAACGTATTAAATTTGACCAGCATTGTTCTTCAAATGAAGAAAAAAAAAAAAAATTAAAAATTAGGATGGTTTCGAAATTAATCGGACACCCGGTATACATCAGAACTATATCATATACGCATATAAAAATATTCGATACCGAAAAAGAATGCCTATTCTATATTTAGGCTCAATATGAATCATACGTAAAATCACACGTTACAAAGAGATAAGAATGGTATCGCAAAGGTGCATGACTCATGATGCAACGACGCTACTATATAAATGCCAGTATCGACGAAATACTATTCAGAATAATCCAATACGAAATACATATGTGCGAACAATGAGCAAAAACATGATTCACTATTTTTCGTTCAACAGAAAAACTTTGCATACAATAAATACCTAATTCTTCAAAAAATTGAAATATCAATTTTTTTTGGTTCAGAATATCGAAAAGGAAAGAATAAAAAATCATGAAATTACATTCAAACGATTTTAGAATCCATTTCGATCTCATACATTTTATTCGACTTGTATCGCTGAAATTTAACATATTCCTCCTAACCTCCTCCTCTTCTCTACTACCAAGTTCAACTTTGGAAAAAACTACACACGAAACCTACACTAAGCCTATATTCCTCCTCACCCCCACACTTTGCACACTCCTTGAGCGAAAAAAAGGTCACAATTGGTACGAAATCTTTTCCAAAGCCAATGAACACCGACACGTGAATTTTTTCGTAACTTTTGACGCGTAAAAGAGTAAAAGAAACGACTTCGATGCGTCGAGTCCAAAGGAGTCCTACAATGATTGAAAATATAAGGTTATTTTATTACAAAATACACGACAGGAAGAAGTGAAAAAGAGAATGTGTGTGAAAAAGAGAGAGAGAGAGAGACGAGATTCCATATAGTCAAGCATCCGTAATTAATGTAGGTATATACGAAATACCTACTATACAGCGAACCGTACTTATATGATTTTACGCACTTGTATAAAAGGACCAAGTTCTATACGTAATAAGCATAAAGCAATAAAGAATGTTATACTCTCGTGCGGTGGGCCGGTTAAAAAAGTATACAGTGAAATATGCAGATAATACGACGAAATAAGGGGACGAATTACCCAACTCGAGTGTCATCGTCTCCGTGAATAAATATGAGGAGAAAAGAGATATCTAAAATTAGCTTTTATTAAAATATTACCAATACACACGACGACAGGTAACAAAGGTATACAAATTTGATGATTTGGATAGCACCAGCAATGTTGCTGGCATTTGATCGGCGTATGACATGTGAAGGCCTTTTTTTCCACCCCTTTTTTTCTTTTTCCTCGCGATATTTGCAAAACACGACGACCTGGTTCGTGTCGTGACGACGAAGAATTGAATATACACAATGCAAAGTAAAAGGAGTGGAAAAGAGAATAATCGAAAGCAAAGGCCTGTGTATAAAAAGAAAGACGCCCGTTACGTGCGAAGGCGAAGGGCCGGAGTAGAGGTAAAAAAGAAAAGAAAAAATGCACAATGTCAAAACCCTTTCGACATTGTAACAAGCTAGTTCCTTCAATCGTGAATCCCTCCGCTATACGTGACGTCATTGTTACACGTCGTTTCGTATTTTCTTTATGCATGTTTGAATTTTCCAATACCTATGTAATTTTGTACGCTCGTGTGGATTTACCTTTTCATTACCCGGCAGGCCTTAGGAGTAAGCTTTTATTTTGTCGAGTTTTTTTCTAGTTAGCGATGTGGAGTATTCGATGAAATATAACGATGGACGAGACAGGAGAGGTTTTTGGATACTTGACTCGAAATTTGAAGAATAATTCTGCAATTTTTTCAATGAAAAAAGTACATATACGAGTTGGTTACTTTTTCATGAAAATTTTAATAATTTTGAAAAATTGAAACTCCCATTACGAGGGTATTTAAGATGTGGATTTCAAATGCGAACTTCTTCCTACTTTCTCTGAACATGAAAACACAAATTTTAAATCTCTCCTTCGCAATTATTTTTCAAAAAGTCTAGGTAAAGTAATGAAAAACATAATGAATGTACATCTACGATGCCAGGCTTCATACATCGATGATCTTTATATGCTCGAATATTCCCCATATCAACTTATAATTATACTCGTCGACTCGACGAATGATATTCAACAACGATAGTTTAATTACATTTTCGTATGCCCCTCCCCTTCCAAATATTCCTCCTCATTTCCATCGTCTCGTAATATATATCTTGTTGCATAAAGAAAATGCACTCATGCTGCACTATGATGTTATGAGATGAACTAAGTATACTACATGGCTTACATAGATGTACGTAGTCGTATAAATATACTCGTAATTACAATATTTTTCGTATCATGGAGTGGCTCACCCCCTCACCCCACCTACCCCGAGTATTCGCACAACGTTACGTTTTAATAAAAGTGAAATAAAAATAACAACAAAGATGGTACGTTTTAATCGACTTTTTTCTTCCGAGATAAAAAAATTATTTTGTAATTTTTTTCAAAATTATAATTTCAAGGACTTGCGATGATAAATTTTTCATTATAAAAAGGTTTGCGAGAGATTTTTTCCTTCGTGCTGGAAAAAAAAGGTATCTGTACTTATAAAAAGCATTGGAATTGAGATTTTTTTCATTTTCGAATATGGCACGGTAGGAAATTCTCGTCGTTAGTTGAATTAGAAGAGGATTGGTAGTGTACTTTTTTTCAGAGAAGAATTAATTTTCACTCTCGAATATTATTCGTTTAATTTTTAATTGAAATTTTAATAAGAGGTCAAACAATAAACAAATCCTAACCTGAGGCATAACAAAAAATGAAAAAAAAAAAAACAAAAACAAATAATTCGCCTGTTATTTGAAAATTCAACGACCAAAAAAATTAGAAAAATGGCGAATTGAAGCAGCCTCCAATTACATCAGATTGAAAGTATAAGAATGAAATGAGACAAGACAAATCACAGAATTGAAATAATCGATTTTGTAGGGAAATTATTTTGGAATACCAATTTTCGAAAATTGAAAAAGGGTCAATTGATTCAAAAATGTAAACATTCGGTTACCACTTCCCAGCAAAAATTTCTCAATTTATCACAAAATCACAAACAACATCATGTCGAATTAATATAATTAAGTTTCGTTCGTGTTTCATTTCTTCCAATGGTTAATGATTCCATATCATAATACAAAACTTCATTTTTTCAATCCTCATTTTGAAAAAAATAATGATTTAAAAAAATTTCACAAAAAAAGGGAAAAGTTGACTAAGCTTATAAAAAAATTATCAAATATTAAACAAAAATTGTTAAAAACAACGTAAAAATTTTAAAAAAATCAAAAAAATCGTTGAAAACATCTAAAACTAGGCGGCTGGGCTGCTAGGTGCTGTTACGTACAAACCGACAAAACTGTCAAATTTGGTTGAAATTCTTGGTTTTTAGTCAAAATTGTCATTTTTGGTCAAAATTATCGTTTTTTGTCATTTTTTATTTTCTAGTCCAAACTGTAATCTTTTATCAAAATTGTCAATCTACGTCAAAATTGTCATTTTTTGGTCAAAATGATGATTTCAAAGTAGAAATTGTCATTTCAAGGTAAAAAGTGTCATTTTTGGTCAAAATCTTTGTTTTTCATAAATTGTTTTTTTGCCCAAATTGTGAATTTTTGGTCAAAATTGTCATCTCGAGGTAAAAATCGTTATTTCTGGTCAAAATCGTTATTTCTGGTCAAAATTATCATTTCAATGTAAAAACTGTCATTTTTGGTGAAAATTGTCATTTCAAGGTAAAAATTGTCATTTTTTGTCAATATTGTCATTTTTTGGTACAAACTGCTTTTTTGTCAAAATTGTAATTTTTTGGGTCGAAATTGTCAATTCCAAGTAAAAATTGTCACTTTTGGTTAAAATCGTTATTTTTCGTCAATTGCCTTTTTTTTTTTGGTCAAATTAGTGAATATTTTAGTCAAAATTGTAATTTCAAAGTAAAAATCATCTGTTTGCTCATTTTAGACTTTTTTAAAAATTTCATCAAGGAAAATAATACGATTGCATATTCAAAATTTCTTAAGTTTCAAAAAGTCTGACAAAATATCTAAAAATTGAAAATGTCAGTGTTAAGGACAGACAGACACTTCGTGGATTTTCTAGCAAAAAGTCTAAAAGTATTCTGAAAAATATTGGCGTTGAATATTCAAAATTTTTACAAGTTTCATAAAGTCTGACAAAATGTCTATAAATTATTTTAGGATTTTTTAAAAATATCATCAACATGAAGTCTGACAAAATGCCTCTAAGTCACGAAAAATGCCAGCGTTGGACGGACAGACAGACAGACAGACAGACAGACAGACAGACAGACAGACAGACAGACAGAC
>FIZU01064510.1:0-14379 GCA_900064475.1 Pseudococcus longispinus
ATTTTTGAAAAAAAGCTTGACTTTTTGAGTAAATTAGTAAAAAAGCTTGACTTTTCAGGACCAGCTTGACCTCAAGGCAAAAAGCTTGACTTATCAGATAGCTTGACCTGTTAGACACCCTGAGATGATAAAAAATGGCTTTAAAATCATGAAAGTCGTCTAAAATATCATAAAAATTGTCAAAATTTTAATTAAATCGATAAAAAACAGCAACTACAGTCAAAAAACCATCAAAATCGTTAAAGAATTGTTAAAATTTTCGAGATTTTCATGAAAAATAATTAATAAGATGATAAAAATGGATAAAATCTTGAAATTCGTCGAATAGGTATGTTGTAGAAATTGTGAAAATATTCCTAAAATTCGTTGAAATTTTTTTTTGTTAAAATGGTTAAAAAGCTAAAAAAATCAGTGAAATAAAGAAAAATTCGTAAAAAATTGTAAAAATTTTGGAAAATGTGAAAATTTAAAGAGTTTTTTACGATATTATTGGCAGTTTTCATGAGTTTTGACCGTTTTTATGATACAAACATTGATTTTGGTTTAAATTTGACGATTTCAACGATTTTCATCATTTTTTTTTATGATTGAAATAATTGTTATGAGAATTTTGATAATACTCACGAGATTTTTGAGAGTTTTCATGACTTGGTTGCTACTTTTATAATATTTTTTCTAATTTTCTGAGTTTTATGACAATTTAAAAAATTTTTATAAAGTTTTCGACGATTTTCATGTTTTTTTTTTGGCAATTTTTTCAATAATTTTATAAATTTTTGTTAATGTTTTGACAATTTTAATTTTTGCAAATGATGATTTGTTTTATATTTTAAATGATTTTTGCAAAAATTTCATTAATTTTTACATTTTTGACAGTTTTATGATTTTTTGACCGATTTAATCATATTTCAAATGATTATGAAAATTTTAACAATTTTTACGATGTCTTAACCACTTTTAAAATCTGAAATTCTCTACATCCAAGATTTTTCAAGTTCGAAAAGTCATCCACAGGACCACAGTGTCAAAATTTTGTGCGTCAAAAACATTTTCCTACCCCCTTCCTGCCACTTCCTAAAATATATCTATGAAAAAAAAAGAATTCCAAAACATACTGAGTTCAAACAGTCCTCCAAATTGAAGAAGAATAAAATTAAACTAATTTTCCAAAACTGATCACGTCCTGTAAATTGATTTCTCAAAACGGTACCAAGACATACAGTTGTTTCCCCAAAAGCACAAAAGGGTCGGGGCAATGCAAGAAAAATTTCCAAAAGAACTTCACTGTCCTCATCCCTCAGGAAGGAACAATACTATTGCAAACTTGAATATTTTTTCATGAATCAACTCAAAAGTTCCCCTTTCCCACAGGCATACGTTTTTATGCCAATTTTAAACCTCGATGGCACTACAATTTTTGGATTCTCGAGTAAAATTTGGCTTATCAATTTGATTTGGTGCATTTTGAAAAATTACTATCAACTATAGCATTTCGTTGTATGCTAAGGTTAGATTACTGTAATATTTTCATTTTGGGTTTCATTGGGTTATCATGTGTTTTCGTTACGTTTCCATTAAGTTATTACGTTTTCTTGACGTTATCGTGATTTCGATATTTCGGTTTTCGTTATGATTCTGTTAAGTTTTGGAAATTGCAAAAGTTTCGACGAAATTTCGAAATTCTTCTAGTCAGATTTCAAGATCGATTTCAACAATGATTATTTAATTTCATTTGTAGACCTCATCGGTTGATTTTACTCGTAGATGCCGACAAAATGGCAACCGAATTTCCAAAGATAATTTCAAATGCTAACATCTATTCTGCGTATTATTCATTCTCTTTCGACCACAAATTCGATACTTCTCTCCTCCGGTATAGAAAATTCTTACACTCGACTATTATTTATCACTTCAAACCTACTAAATCCGCTCTCATGATATATTTCAATCCCTCTAGTCCTTTTTCTTCTTACCCAACCATTCCCGAAACTGTTTTCGGCCAATATATAAATCACTGCTTACACAGATAGACCGAACCGAACCGGTAAAAAAGAAAATGGGAGTAACCAGTTCCACGAAATTTGATGGTCTACGTGTGTGGATTAATTAAAACGTCACCACGGCTAGTTACCACCTTCGAAGATACATCGCAGCAGGTAAATACACAGAAGCCGCCATCGCCATATCTTCCCCTCCACTCCTCTGTCCGCCTAAACCAACCATATGCCATCGTTGATCATCCAAGCTAAAAATTCCTCGCTTCCTGTCTCCCTGCCATGCCAACCCGGCTAAGTACACTGTATTATTGCAAATTACGCTTCATCGATTCGTTTCGACAGAATGGGTTTCTTTAATGTGTACGAAACCCAACCCTCGCTCGCCATCTACGTATTCGCGCTAAATTAGACACGAATCGATGATCTCGTCGCACCATCTGCCACCAAAAACCACCCTCCGCCACATCGAAGCGCGATCAGGTTAATCGTACTGAAGGTGATCGATGAATCACGAGGCACCTGAGCTCACAATCAGTCCTCGGCGCATCCCCGAGACTCCGAGGCGTATTCAAATAACTCGGTAATTAACGTGAAAGTGTAAAGAGGTCCGAGAGCGTACGAAACAAAACAAAAATAAACGTTCGGCGATAAATCCACGTCCGCGAAGCTCGTCTATAAAGCTAAGAATCCTATTCGTTTTGATAAATATACTCGGACTTGGAGACCGAGCAGACGCGTTAAAGAATATACACCGCTAGGTACCAAACGATGATAATACCGAGTTGATATATTATCAGCCATTAATTACCTCGCGCGTGAGCTACGGAGAAGAGCGGGCAAAAGTAAATGCTAAAAAGATACGATGCTATCCTCGGCATAGTCTTTCCTAATGCCCTATCAAGCTTGGTAGGATATTAATGGAAAATTCAGTCCGCGGATATGTGGTCCTTTTAGTAGCTTACGACGAGATCTACTTAGATTTTAGCTACCGGTTTGCAGTCGCACTCGAACGCTGCCCCCGATCTCCGGGTATTGGAAATTGTCGAAGATTTCGTGACCGTCGTTGTCGGCCCGAAGCCGACTAAACCGAGCTCATTTTTCCACTTACGGATACGTTGTGGAATATTTTTCCATTCGTATGTGTGCGAAGAATTACCATTCGTTAATCGATGATTAATATATCAAGCGTGTATCACGGCTCATGGACTTTCTCATGTAGCTTATTCTACAACAAGCGGAGAGTGGTTTAATGCATCGCCGAAGACCGACGCTTTTATATTAATAACGCTATTTTCGTTACAAAAGAGAGAGATACGAGTCGACGACAGGTCTCGAGAGTGTACGTGAACGTATGCGCGACCGATACCAATACACATCTTCTTACACATAGGTACCAGAGTATTGAAAAAATACGGCGAAAGGAAGACGCGGGTACATATATCAAAATAGTGTACAAGCCGAAAGAATGTAACCTACACAGGCTGTCTCCCTTGGCCGCGGTACCTTTCCTTTCGTGATACTCGTACGAGTGCATATAGGTTACGTGAGGCAAAAACACGCCTTTAATTAAGACATTTGTTTATTTGTCGGTACTCTTGATTTGACTCAGCCTGCGCACGAAACCCCAACATCCATCTTAAGCCAAATTATACAAATTACCCAATGAAAACGTATCGATATATAAGCGGCATTTACGTAGACGAGCGAGGTAATTAAGCTTACACATTTGTACCGGCAGTCGAATTGTACGATCCGTGTAACCGGTTCATTTGCGATGCGAGTATTTGAAAAAAGAGGAAAATTTAATATTTTACGTCTATTCGGAACGCTCCTTAAAACATCGATTCCGAGAATAAAATTAGTCTATTTTTCACCATCGACACCTCGTATTTCAATTTGTTGGAGGAATAAAATAACGTCGGAACCGGTTCGAAACGTGTAATGGAGGGCATTAACGCTGCAGAATAGATGGAGTGTCATTATTGAAGTTTCAATTCGTTTAGATTAACGTATCAACGCAGGATATTAGCTTTAAATTCAATTTAGGATGTAATTTTTCACCAAATGATACTTAAATGGGAATTTTTGATGGTTGGATAGAGAAAAAAAACACCAGACGCGAAACGCTCGAGTATCTACCAACAGATTTGTCTTACGATTGCAAAATATGTCAATTTTGATTCGATTTTCATAACTGGTTCAAATTGGTTGCCGGAATGATTTTCTATTTTCATCTATTTTGATAGATGAAACCATTTGAATGAAGAAATCGAAGATTAAAATCCAAAATGAACCGGTTTCCTGGACACAATATTTTTTTTTCAAATCAGAATATGATTATTGGGAACGAAAATCTTCAAATTCGAGGGGTTTCAATTGATAAACTACACAGAAGCGGGTTCAAGAACCGGTTCGAACCGGTTTCTCAAACTTTTTTTTAGCGAATTCGTTTTTAAGATGCGAAAAAAAATTCCCAACTCAGAATTACGGTTACTTGAAATGGAAACCATCAAATTTGAAGGTTTTCAATTGATAAACTACACAGAAGCGGTTTCAAGAACCGGTTCAAACCGGTTTCTCAATATTTTTGGAGAATTCGTTTCCAAGCTGCGAAAAAAAATTCCAACTTGAAATTACGGTTACTGCAAACAGAAATCTTCAAATTTGAAAGGTTTCAATTGGTAAACTACACAGAAGCGGTTTCAAGAACCGGTTCGAACCGGTTCAAACCGGTTTCTCAATATTTTTGGAGAATTTGTTTCCAAACTGCGGGAAAAGAATTCCAATTTGAAATTACGGTTACTGGAAACGGAAATCTTCAAATTTAAACGATTTCGATTGGTAAACTACGCAGAAGCGGGTTCAAGAACCGGTTCAAACTGGTTCTTCACATTTTTTATGCAACTCTATTTTTGATAGGATGAACTTTTTCAAGAAATGAAACTTGAGTGTTTCGGTATTTCCATCTGTCTGATAATATTCCAAAATGAACCGGTTTCCGGGGTGCAAAAAAAATTTTTCAACTCAGAATATGATTACTGGCAACAAAAATCCTCAAATTTGAAGGTTTCCAATTGGTAAACTACACAGAAGCGGTTTCGAGAACCAGTTCGAACCAGTTTCTCTATTTTTTTTTTGCGAATTCGTTTCCAAGATGCGAAAAAAAAGTTCCAACTCAGAATTACGGTTACTGGAAACAGAAACTTCGATTGGTAAACTACATAGGAACGGGGTTAAGAACCGGTTGGAACCGGTTTAAACTGGTTTCTCGCTTTTTTTTACGCGACTCTATTTTTGATAGGATAGATTTTTTCACGAAATGAAACTTGAATATGTAGGTATTTCCGGTGATTGGACTGAGGAAAGAACCACAAGTGAAACGCTTGAGTACCAATAGATCTGTCTTCTCATATAATATGTAAAATGTGGCAGTTTTGTCTCAATTTCCAGAACTGGTTCAAACTGGTTGCTAGAATGTTTTTTCATTTTCATCTATCCCGGTAGATAAAACTATTTGTACGAAGACGATGGGAAGCCAAATCCAAAATAAACCGGTTTTCAAGAATGAAAAAAATTTTCTACTCGGAATTATGGTTTTGGAAACGGAAATCTTGTTTTTGATTGGTAAAGTACACAGAAGTGGTTTCAAGAACCGGTTCGAACCGGTTTCTTACAATTTTTCACATAACTCTGTGCTTAAAAATGAAAGATTAATAGCAATAATACAAAGGCAGGTCTAGGGCACGTCAAAATGTATCAATATTTTTCTAAATTATAATTTAATACCTAATCCTATTGTGTCCTGGGAGGTTTTAGCTTAGGTATTTGCAGCTAATATGCTACAAAATTGTATAAAGCAATAATTGACTGTACCATACATCCAAACATAGATATCAGAATAATTTTCATTAAAAAATTAATCTTTTTTCAATCAATATTCTTTTTTAATTAATAAAATTATTAATTTTTTTTTTACAAATTGATTTCCAAATTTTTCAATGATAAATGAACCATAGCCAATATAACTTCAACTTTTCAAAGAAAATCTACTTAATACAGAATTATCGCCGGAGATAAAAATGAAAAATTTCAATCAAAGCGGTCATCTATTGATATGTGAAAATTCATATTGAGAACATTCATTTATTAGCTTCAACATGAACATGAACAAGCGCACCGTGTTTTTTTTACTGACCTCTAACTGTATCTTTTTGAGTATTCAAGTACCCATCCCCCAGGATGATAAGGTGAGTTCCTATTAAATTTACGTTCAGGTTGTTCTTCAAGTGTTAAGTATTAATTATTTGATTGAATTTCAAGAACGGAACTGCTCTGATACCAAAAGGTATAAATTATGAACAAAGAATACTACAACTTATTGGTTATAGTACTGCGCCAGAGTGTATGCTTGATTGGAGGTATGCTTTCTTAAAAATAGCCCCGGTCGTTGTAAGTATTGCATTGATTTTTTGGTTTTTGTTCGTTGTAAGGTACAACTTTTAATCTTAAGAGGGCAAATTTACTGAAATTTGAGACTGAAATACAGATTTTGCATTTTTTAAAAGTTTTCAAGAAAATTAGGATTTATTCATATTTCCTTATGCCTATCTATTTTTAGATTATTGCGTTAGAAAAAGCCAAGTGGAATGCAATGGACGCCAAGCGAAATGCAATGGATGCCAAGCGAAATGCAATGGATGCCAAGCGAAATGCAATTGATGCCCAGCGAAGTGCGATTGATGCCCAGCGAAGTGCAATTGATGCCCAGCGAAATGCAATTGATGCCCAGCGAAATGCAATTGATGCCAGGCCATACCACTTTATTTTACTTTCCCGTAATAAATTCGTATTTGCCGAAGACCACTATTGCATTGGAATGCCGGAGAAAGACGATGTTTTTCGACAAAAAATCAAGGAAGACGAACGCTTTAAAAATATGCCAGATGAAAAAATAAGTTGCAAAAAACATGCAAAAAAGTGGCTATGGATGCTGGTAAAAGGAGACATTAGAATTTTCAAACAACTACATGTTCTGCGTCAAAGTTTACATCACAATGCCAATGAATTTTTGTGGTTTGTTACTCAAATAGAACGAGTTTGTGATATATTTAACGATGACATCGATTTCCCTGCAAGTAGTCCATTAGATCCTAAACATTTAGATATCAGTGCACTTGGAACTTATTTGGTCTTCCTTAATCCTGAAGTACAAAAGGCTATGAAAGTATTCTACGAGAGCGGGGGATTCGAAGTAGATTTATAAATATTATAACATGGACAAAACTGGTTCAGAATAAATGTAGATAAATTACCTATTTTTTGAACCATGTGTCCAATTTTTACGTTATTTCATAAATTCAAATTGAAAAGCGGGAACTTATACTTTTGAGCAAAATACAACATTGAAATTAGCAAATTATCGACAAGCAACCGGTTCAAACCAATTCAACTGACTATTTTCGAATAAATAATATCTGAATAACTAAAAGTGTTCAATGTGCAATAGTTCTAAGCATCAAACATTGCACAAGTTCGAAAAAAATGATATTGAAACCGGTTTGAACCGGTTTCACCGATTCGGTTTGATCACTTTTGACAATAACAATTTTTATAGATTCAAATTGAAAAGCGGGAACTTATACTTTTGAGCAAAATACAACATTGAAATTAGCAAAATATCGACAAGCAACCGGTTCAAACCAATTCAACTGACTATTTTCGAATAAATAATATCTGAATAACTAAAAGTGTTCAATGTGCAATAGTTCTAAGCATCAAACATTGCAGAAATTCGCAAAAAATCGATATTGAAACCGGTTTGAACCGGTTTCACCGATTCGGTTTGATCACTTTTGACAATAACAATACATTTATACAAGGAACATAAAATATTGCATATAAATTATGCGCGAAAATCAATACCTAACCGGTTCCAACCAGTTTCTGTAACTGATTTTCAACGTCAAATATGAAAAAGAATAAGAAAAATATATGAGAAACCAATTACACTCCGGATTCTTGTATTAATGGTAAACTTGTGCTTTTGAGCCCAATACTAACTACGTCAAAACTAGTGAAATATCAACATGAAACCGGTTAGAACTTCATTCTCGAATATTTTTAGAATCTTTGAAAATCAGGTTCTAACGTCTTCTTAGAAATTCTATGACTATGTTCAAGAGTCAAACATTGCAAAAAGATGTAAAAACCGGTATCAAACCTGTTCGAACTGGTTTCACTAATTGTTTCTGATTATTCATGACAAAAAATTCAAGAGAATGCATAAATGAGACTCGAAATATAGGATAAGTCGGTCAATATCAATATAAATTGACTTCGAACTGGTTCATTCGACAACAATTTCGAAAATCAAACCGGTTGGAACATAGTGTAGGGATTTTTTTTCAAAATTGATCAACAAAAGTGAAAAAGAAATCATCTCCGGACCACAAAAAAGGATACAAAACTTGAAAAAATTTGAAAATTGACATAAAACCGGTTTCAACCGGTTCCTCTTTTCGAAATTTATTACAAAATCACGAACTGTGACACGTTCAACTTTCTCCACGCTCTCAGACTTTCTTTCAGAACCGGTTTGCTTGACTATTTTGAAAATCGAACCGGTTGGAACAAATCCTAGACTTTTTTTTCCAAAATTGGTCAACAAAAATGGAAAAGACATCATCTCTAGACCAGAAGAAGGGATACAAAACTTGAAAATTTTTTGAAAATCAACATGAAACCGGTTCCAACCGGTTCCTTTTTCAAATATTTCTTGTAAATTCATAAGAAATCATCTCTAGACCACAAGAAGGGATACAAAACTTGAAAAATTTTTGAAAATCAACATGAAACCGGTTCATTTTTCAAATATTTTTTGTAAATTCATGAACTCTGGCATGTTCAGCTTTCTCCGCACTATTGTAAGACTATCTTTCGGAACCGGTTTGACTACTTTGAAAATTGAACCGGTTCGAACATCTTCTTAGCATTTTTTTCAAAATTGGGTAACAAAAATTAAAAAATGATTCAACTCTCAACCCAAAGAAAGGATACGAAATTGAAAAAAAATCTCGAAAATTGACATAAAACCGGTTTCAACCGGTTCTTCTTTTCGGCTATTTTTTGCAAAATAATGTACTGTGACAAGCTCAACCTTTCCTACTCTATTAGTATTGCGAGACTTTCTTTCAGTTTCAACCACTCTTGACATCTCACCTCTTCACCCCTAATCCATATCAAATGGCCACCATAATATCACCGGTTCGCGTTCGCGGTAGCTAATTTGTTATTCTAAACAGTCGAAGGATCCGCAGCAAAATACCTCGTCAAAACGCGACCATCTTATCGAAAGGTAATTAGACGACGGTTGCCTGGCTGCTCGCTCATTAATCATAATTACAGCTTGGAAAAACACATCGCCGAATTAATGGTAGGTTAAATTAAGTTACATACGCTTTGACGGCGCGGCGTTATTTCTAACGTTTTCTCGCCCCGACCGCGGTCCTTCCACACCGAAGAGAGCTTTACGATCGCCATGTGTGATGTATTAGATCGTTAAGACACACGTTAACAATAAAACAATGGAGCTCGGAAAAATACTACTCGTTCGGCGAACTCCGGTCGAGCTGTCCGAAAAGATTTATATCGCTGTTGGCTTGAATATTCGAGTATTTTCTCCCTATCTGCGAGCGCTACGACGCGCAGGAGGAAAAAAAATGATTAAATTAAATATGACCGGCGGCTTCGAAATAATATGGAACGTGCGCGTATAAATCGTACTATATTTCCGAACATCGAAAAAAAAAATCCGGGGAAAAAGAAAACAGAAAGAAAACCGGTAATAATGAATTTTTAATTTGGTACCACGAATACAAACATACGGTTTGTTATGGCTTTATTATAGCCGAGGTAAGTTTATTGGGTTATTTCGAGCTGATGAGGGTTCCGATATCGTTAAATTTCCAAGTCGTTTCCATCCCGCCTCCTATCACTGGGTCGACTTTCGAGCGAGAGCAAAAATATAGTATGTTCGCCATTTACTTACGCGGCCAATTTCTATCCACTCAGCGCCAACTTATAATCGTGACGTAATTAAAATCTCAGCTAGGTCTTAATTACGCCAACGTAACCAAACACACGATTCGAAACTTGGGTCACGATTGACCATCCGTCCAATATCCACAATCTTCGCGAACGCATTTGGGAGTCGAATTACACACCGTAGCTGTCAGCTTATCGTTAAAAGTTTTACGACCAGAACCCGAAACCGTCACCTTTTAGTAATAATAAATCGATAAAAAGAAGGAAAAAAATCATCAAAGAGCATATTTCCGTTTTCAGGACATCAGAAGTCGTCGCCTTCGTCGTGCTGGCCATCGACTTGGCCTTCTTCACGCAGGTATACCTTATCTGTATAATTTGTGAGGCCGAATTATAGAGGTTTTGTAAAAACCGAGATAAAAGGGGAAAAAACTGTCGCTACGGCGTGTACAGTCTGCCGTTGTCTTCGGTTCGCGTTTCCTTCAGACTGGGTAATTTTTCAGCCTTGCTTGTGTGTGCGAACAATACGACAGGATCTTCAACTGTCCAGTCGGATAAGGGGACAGCCTGTAACAACCGATGTCATCGGCTACTAAACCGAAACACGTCCACCACCGTCTGACAATCTGACACTCATTAGTGTGTTCGTTTATCTGTCTTTATCGTCTTCTTATCCAATACCCTAGGCCGGTCTACTCCTCGTCTTTCAGCTGACTGGCGAGTTAATCTGACAAATGCACGACGACCGGTGTTGTAATCGCGATATTCAAATCATCGTGTCACTTGTGTATCGGAAAAGGCACGAGTGGCGCTAGAAATGACCTAAGTATTTGTTTTGTTTCGTTTTATTTCATTTCGAATGTCGAATGATGTTATTGCTTGTACGTGTTCAGTGTTGAAAGTATTAAGGAGCAGAAAAGGATTAAAATTATCAGATTGAGCGGATGATTTTTAACCTTAGAAGGGGTGAGGTTGACATTTTTGAAGATGTATAAAAAAATTACAGAGAAAGGAAAACATGATGTATTGTGCAGGAAATCCCTCTCCCCCACCTCCCAGGCGCTCAGGTCATTTCCATTCATTTAAATATAAATTCAAAGGGTCGGACATAATATTTTCATGTCTCGTGAAATGTCTCAAAGTCAGATTTTGAAACAATCTAAATTTTTCCAAGTTCAAAATTCAACTAATCACTTCACAAAAGTCAAAATTTCTGAAATTTTTCAAGTCCAAAAAGTCTGACAAAATGACTAAAAGTCAGCGTGACAAAATTTCGTGTCGTTTTTTGCAGGTTTGGTCATCGCAAAAGCATACCCTATGCTAAAATTGTCATTTAATTTGAAAAAATGGTCGAGAAAAAGCAAGAAGCTCGCAATTTAATGAGATGAGATTGCGGGAGAGCGGTTTTAATTCCTCTTTTGATATTTTTCAACAGAAAATTTCATTTTTGAATGATTTCTCATCATTTTGATACTTGCTATCAAAATTTTGATCATAATTTAAAAAATTTCTGGAATTAAAATTTTTTGTAAATTTATAAATTTTTACACGGAGGTGAGGAGGAGGTGAGGGGGTGGATCGCAAAAAGCACCAAAATCAGAGACTCGAAAAAGACCATCTGATTATCACCATTATTGTAAAAAAAAAATACGAAGATAAAATTTAAATTGGCTCGAACCTTCAAGATCACCTCATACAAACAATAATGCTTCTGTAAATCCTAATCACCTGAGACATTTTCAAGTAAAAAGGCCGAAATTGGAAGTTTGAAAATGACATTTCGACAAAATGTTAAAAAGTTGCAGAAATTTCAAAAAAAATATTCGCTAAAAGACCAAAAAAATGAAATTTTTGTTTCCTAGAGCCTCGTAAAATGTTGAAAAATTACAGAAATAACCAGGGATGGTTTTAACTGGAGTTTGAAGGATCTACCAGACCCCGCCCCCGCCATATTTCGGAAGTTGCAAAAATTGGGAGAATAATAATCTTCGTATAAATTTTACTTTTTTGAACAAAATGAGGAATACATTATTTTTTCAATTTCACAATAAAACTTTTTTTTTCGTCCCCCCCCCCCCTCCCCGGAATGTTTGTCTAGCTAGGTCATTACCTGCTAATACTTAGTATAGATATGGAGTCAGAAATTTCCAGTGCTTGTAGATGGCATTTTCAGTGATTTTGCCCCCCTCCCCCCTGGAAAATTCTTTCGATTCGTCCCTGACTCAATGTTCAAAAATAGTAATTTTATTTTTGTTGCTTTTTATAATTTTTTTTACAACACTTAATATTTGACATTTTCTTGAAATTTTCTAAATTCAAAAAGTCATTTGAATTCTGAAAAATTTTCCAAGTCCAAAAAAATTAGACAAAATATCTAAAAGTCGTCGTAACGGATTTTCGTCAGTGAATTTTGTAATGAAATTTTTTTGAAAAATTTTCGAAGTAGAAATCGGGAAATTTTTTCAAATTCAAAAAAGTCTGAAAAAATGTCTGAATAGAACTTTCTTGACATTATTTTTCAATTCCATAAAGTTAAAATTATACAAGTCCGAAAATTAATCGGAGTCTTGAAAAATTCTCTAAGTGTAAAAAAGTCTGACAAAATGTCTGAAAGTCAGCGTAATATCTGAAATTTTCCAGATCCAAGAAGTCAGTCTGACAAAACATCAGAAAGTTACTTCGACTACTAAAACTTCTTAAGTTCGAAAAGTCTAAATTATTTGTCTGAAAAAATGTCTAAAAGTCTGCATTATCTCTGAAAATTTTTCCAAGTCCAAAAAAGTCTGACAAAATAAATAAAAGTCAATTTTCCAAGTTTAAAAAGTTTAAATTGTTTGTCTGACAAAATATCTAAAAGTCATCGTAACGAATTTTGTCAAGTTTTTCGTGGAATCACCCATAGCAAAAGCATATCCTATGCTAACTATATTTTTTACCACATCCCCCCTCACCTCGCTATTTTTCACACCTCAAAACATTCAAAAGTCTAATAATAGTAAAAAACCCATAATCACAAGCTCACAACAACAATAAATCCCCATCTCAACCCTTTCCACTCCGATACACCATCTCTGCATACAAAATTCCCGGAGACCTAAACGCTAGTACAAGCATCAAGTCGAATCCAAAACTCATCTAGTTCCATATGCAAACCATCCCTCACCAGGTACCACTTAATCAGCATCCTCTCATACGCCCGTACGACCCGAACGATCACCTAGCTTATATTTGACCTCCTGGAAGAGGGCAGAGCGCGTGTCTAGATTGCAGACGCTTGAGCGGCGGCTCGCCGACAATCTAATACCAGGGTAGACGTCGTAAGCTGTTATTGTCACGGCCATGCGTCACATGTCTTTCTTGCTCAGCAATTACATCGCTGTACTGAGCCAAAGATATCGGCGTACCTCCTTCCTCTTTAGTTTTTTTTCCCTCTATCTGACGTCTTCTTCTTCTACACGTTGTTCTCTCGGACTCTTTAACAATAAAATGATAATGGTACGTAGTACGTAGCTCGGTACACGCGATCGAATTATTATTGTGAGTGAGAGATCGCGGAACGTGGATATAAGAATTGTTGAAATGTTTGGCCGAGCTCGATTCCAGGTTCTTTTTTCATCGCATTCTCAGGGTATTTGTAGATCTACGTATACACGAGTTCGGTCGAAATAGACAGAGATACCGGAGAATATTTCCAATCATCTGGTCTATCTGGATGACTCAATCGGCGATGATTAATCCATCGTTGGCGAATGTGTTGACAAAATCGTTCATTCTTCATTTCTTCGATGAGAATCGAATATTGGGTTGAACGAATACAGGATGTTCCGATAGCAGTGCATCGCCTTCAAACCAGAGATGCAGCTACCCAAATTTCATAGGTGTATGCATGTTTGCCGGCCCCAGGATTGAAAGAGTTGTTTCAAAACGTCGTAATTCCGCTGACAATTTTTTTTTTTGAAATTTTCATGTAGAACTTTTCAAGTTCAATAAAATGAGTTATCATCATGTTTTGCCCAACTTTAGAATTGAAGGAGCTACAAAAATTTGAAAAATTGCAGGCTTCATAACTCCTTCAATTTTCAAGTTAGGCAAACATTTTTCAGACATTTTTTGTTGAGTTTTTTGAGCTCTACAAAATGAGCTAATAATTTTTTACCCAGCTCCACTATTGAAAACAAGAGAGACCATTTTGAAAATTTTTTGGAAAGAAAAAATTGAATTTTGAGAAAATAATGTCATTTTTCCTTTTTTCAATGGTTGTAGCTCCTTCAATTTCAGAGTTATGCTAAAAATTATTAGCTCATTTTGTAGAGCTCAAAAAGCTCAACAAAAAATGACT
>FIZU01064514.1:0-34386 GCA_900064475.1 Pseudococcus longispinus
TGTTATTTTCCCACCCTAGGGTGGGAAAATAACAATTCAGCGGGCGGGAAAAATGCGAATTGTTATTTTCCCACCCTAGGGAGGGAAAATAACATAACAACGTAAAAGTAGTGTTCCCACCGGTTTAGTGAGTATGTAACGCGGTTTTTTCATAGCATGTATGATGAAAAAGAATAAAAATACGTACGTACGAGCGGTTCTGCGGTAATTAATTAATTGCGATCCGACACTAGAAAAAGGACCTAGCGAGTAAAAAAACGATATTCACTTTTTTGTCGTTTTGAGTATTGATTTTTATGATTTATCACACGAACTAATCGAAACATTGAAAAAAAATTTCTACCCCGCACGAAAAAAGGTACCAACTGAGCAAAGAAACGGTTCTTTTTTCAAAAATTCTAGTAAAAATGCGTAAAAGTATACGTTTTCATTTTTTTTTTTGAATATTCGAAAATGTTTCATTCGTGCCTATTGCCCAGGTAACGGTTCTCTAAGATAAAAAAAAAACAAAAACGGTCCGCTCGTTTCGGAGATGATACTTCGCCAAGTTTCTTTTCGTTCTTCTGAAAAATTTGTATTTTACATATTAGGGCCTTTTTTGATGCAGGGTCACAAAACAGATTCAGACATTTTACTTGGAGTTGTCAATCCCCCGCTCATCTGAACATCGAACCTAAAAGCGGGGGAAACATGCGATAATTTCGGTGGAACCTAGAGAATAGAAACATAGGAAGTAAAAAAATCAACACCCGAACAAAAAATTCGTAACTCCAGCCTCCAGCCAGCGACATGAAACAATAAGTAGGTAGATAAAATCGCCGTTAATAGCTTTAGCTGCGTATGTTTTTCATATACGTAAATACGTACTCGTAATGTTGCGATTGTTTTTCTTAAATTTTCGCAGGAAAATAAAACACGCCTAAAACATAATGTAATAACATACTTAATACTACTCCCTCAGTTCGGTGGTTATGCAAATACACGCGCTGTGTTTGGGGTTAGTTGCATATGTTACTGTTGGAAGGAAGGTTGGAGTTGGAACCGTTTTACCAATTTGAATTTCTGATAGTGATAGCAAAAACTAGTACCGCACCGGCCGAAAATTAATGGGACACCCCCGCATCTGGTTTTGAACTTGCGGTAATAATCACTTTACCAGTTACCACCAGCAGGTAGGTACTAGAGACTAAAGGCGCGATAGTGGTGGGACTCGTAAATTTTTTTTTCAATCGTCAAAAAACGGGGTAAATGATTAAAATATTGAATTTCATTTCGTAAAAACCATTATCAAACCGAGATGTAGTCATTTTAAGGATATTATCAGTTATCAGTAAAAAATAAAAATGATCCTGTTCCGACTTCCGAGTGATCTGCGATAATCCCTGAACTTTGCTGCGCGAATAATGTACTTAGATCGGTAGAGACTATAGAAACTGGAACTACGTACTATGTATAGTACGAGTAGAATAAGTGGGCGAGTTTGACCATTAAAGATGCCGAATCATACGTTGGTACGTGTCGAAATCGACACCATTCTTTATCTGATATCAGTTATCATCGATTTGATAATATTTCTCATTTCAGCACCGTGGTAAACGTACCTAATCCTGTTGCGAAGTGTATCTACTACCTACAAAATATTACAGTATCTGCACGAACCACAAAAATACATCTTCATCGACACCGGGTCGTCGAATATGTAATTTATTTCGAGTAAAACCAACTCGATGCGGTAATTACCACTGATTTGAAAAACTCTACGATTTAATTGCCGCCCGATAAAGTAGGTAATTAACAATACGAGTATATAATGTAACTAAACGAAATAGCGAAAGCAATAGTAACCAGCGACAGCAGCAAAAGCAAAACTACCACAAACGCTTACCTAAACAAGACCAAGATTGTAGTTTGCTGACCGACACCGAATTCACTTGGCACACATTGAAAGTTCAAGTATTTAACAATCAATTATCGATTCTCAACAAATCAATGAGACCAAACGAAATTATAAGGTAACGGCAATTGTACGGATTTGATGTAAAGTTACACGTTTAAATATTTTGCCAACTATCGCGTGCATTTTTAATAGCAATTATAAACGAAAAAATAATTTTGGTTATAACACGGTACAACGAAAACGAACTAAGTACATGTTTTTGTTTATAGTTTCATTTCATTTCAATTAAAATGATGAAACATTTGCGATGGGTAATTATTCGTAGAATCCAATTTGTCTACGAGAAACTTTCCCGGTAAATAGTAACATAGCACCGACACAATTTGTCAAATTCAACATTTTTTGGCCAATACCGATCAAACGGATCAAGATTTTATGACGAACGAGTAATAAAAACACAGATAATATTGTCATCATTAACGAATGGGGAGTTGGACACCGTTGAATTTTTCAACATTCAAAATTTCTGTCTCGTGCTCAACTTGGAATCAATTCAATATAGACGTAATACTATATTACGATACAAACAGAAAACCGATTACTCTTATCGATTATTATTTTAATTACTTATTTTTATACAGTACGAAAATACAAAATTCTAGTAGTTTTCCCTACGATAATACTAATAATACTTTATTTACTTGCAAACTGGCAGATGAACACCAACCAACTGCATGCATAGCCAAGTCGAGCCAAGTATAGTAAGTACCTATGTATGTACAATGCGGGTGCGGTTGCGTTGCGTCGGCTCTCCCCACCGTGCCGTAACTATAACGGTAACCATAACCGTTGAATTCGGATAACTGATCAATTGTAGTCTGTAACGGTCTAAAAAGGTAATAATTAAAAATAATAATTAATAAATATTAAATAATTAATATCGAATCGAAAAATCTCAATAACTGAATAACCATAACTATAAAGGATGAAATCCATCAAATTCAAAAATAATAAACAGGTTATTGTCCAACGATAACTGTAACCTGTAACGTAACCGGTAACCGATTACCGAAACGGTCACATTGCTAAACGCGTCACCACATCGTTTCGTTATGTTTTTAGTTACGTTAAGGCACCGCGCCGGTGACGGTGCACGCGGTGCACGGGTGCAGACGGTGAATTAACGGTGAATGCGGTGAATTCATCATTAACCGTTTAAATTCGTGTGAAAATACGAAGTACGAAGATAGGAGAAATGATAACTGCAAAACTGACAACAACACAACATCAACATTTTTTTTAACAAGAAAGATTACGTAGCGAGTGACGATGATAATTTTTTGTAATTTTATAATATATATAATATATAAATAATAATTAATAAGCGATTAATAGTAATCTTTCGAAAGAATTTATACACGAATGTATTGATATCGTGAATTTTTTATTTTTTATTATTTACACTATTATTTTAGTTGGAGTTGAAATCATGACCATGAAATGACGAGTCTTTTATCCACGAGTTTTGTTTTTATAAAAAGTAAAAACGATGTAATAAATAACATCGGATTCGTTTTAAAAATTAACGCATCGTGATGTGTATTTTTTTTTTTGTTCGAAGAATAGACGAAGAATTTATTAACGTAAATATAGGTGGGTAATTTAACGTTCGATATAGTCGTAAGTATTCGTTTTATGCGGAATTAAAAGTTAATTTCAGTTTATTATTCGAATACTTAGGATGTTGGTTATTGGTGATTAAAATGATACCGCTTGTTACAGCCGAAAATCAAACCGCTTCGAATAATGTATTGAGTCACCCGCGTATCTGTTTCCTGTATTATTCGTTTTACCTTCGTCTTAGTTCGTATTTTTAAACGAGTTATTCGTTATATTTCATTATTTCGACGCGTTAGAATTTGTTACCCGTTAGTTCGAGCGATATTTTCTTATATTTATGAAAAATGGATCAAGAAACGGTATACGGCGCGAACGAAGATTCGCATATTGTCATGTCGGAAAAGGTGCAAACGTTGGCCGGTAGTATCTACCAAGAATTTGAAAAAATGATGGCAAAATATGACGAAGATGTTGTTAAAGATTTAATGCCGTTGGTGGTGAATGTGCTAGAATGCCTAGATTTATCTTATACTGAAAATCAGGAACACGAAGTGGAACTGGAATTGCTCAGAGAGGATAACGAGCAGTTGGTCACTCAATACGAACGTGAAAAACAACTCCGTAAATCCGCCGATCAAGTACGAATTTTAGAAAATACGCGTATACGTAGCGCGACGTGTTTTTCATTAGTTCGTAGTACAAAGTGGCGTTTCATTGTTGCAGAAATTGTTACAAATAGAAGACGCCCTAGAAGACGAACGTAAAGATCTTTCTGAAAAAGTCGAAAGTCTAGAATCGATCGTTCGCATGCTAGAATTGAAAGCTAAAAATTCTTCCGACCACGGTTGGTACATTTTCGAGACTATTTACTATTTTGTTAGTCCTCGATATAAATGGTATGTTTTCATCTCGGTACAACGAGTTAAGAGATGATTAAATCGAAGAAAAAGAGAGAGGTCGAGGGTGTAGAAAAAATTATACCGAGTCGCGTAACCATTTTTTTTTTTTTTACGCAGTTTATAGATTAGAAGAGAAAGAGCAAGAAATGAAAAAAGAATTTGCAAAATTGCACGAACGATATACGGAATTATTTAAAACTCACATGGACTGTATGGAACGAACAAAAATTTTGATGGGTACTGGAGAAAGAACGGACCTGTCCGCTAGGTCAAGATTACCGGCCATATCCATGTCTCATATGAGCAGGTAACGGTTACATTATTATTCTATCGCTTAGCGCTTACTCCGTCGAAAGGTTAGATGAGATTTATTTTGTATCTGTGTTTCCGAATGTGATGTAGATCGTCAGGTCCGATTTCATTCGGGTTCAGTTCTTTAGAATGTGCGACAACGAACGTGGTAAAATCGATTAGTAGTCCGGTAGATTGTTCGACAATTTCAGCGTCGCCGCCCGACAGCAATCAGTCTAACACAAGCTTGAAAAACGAGCTAAATGCGGAAGTGAGTCGTTTACAGATTGTTAAACTACTCGGATAGGTGTTGGAGTAGATAGGGCTGTAACGTGTGATAATGTCGTTAGCTACAGGGTAACGTTTGCGTAACTTCGATCGACGAAGAAACTTCAGAAAAAGGTTGGTCCGAGACCTTGGGTTTGGCGAGTAAAGATAACAGTCCGGATCAAGATTTGTCCGAAGATTTGCCTCCCGTCTTATCAACGACAGTCACGTCTGTCGGTAAAAGTCATACGAAAAGGTACGAATACGACAACAATAACTTATACACCTACGCTGTTTTGTTTTGTTTTGTTTTGTTTTGTTTTGTTTTGTTTTGTTTTGTTTTGTTTTGTTTTGTTTTGTTTTGTTTTGTTTTGTTTTGTTTTGTTTTGTTTTGTTTTGTTTGTAAACTATAACGCTTGGCTGACGAGAACGACCAACATTTTAAAATCAACCACTCGGTTTTTCATTGTTTTTAGAGAACAAAGAAGCGGAAACACGTTGTACCAAGAATTGAGTTTTCAAGATGCCGAGGCTCTTGGCGAAATGGATGACGGAGTCGACATCACCGGTACGATTAATTACGTCGTATTTGCGTATTCGCGTATTTCCCACGTACGAGTATTAGTAGTTGCTATTTGGCGAAAATTTACGAATACCGGCAAAAACTGATTTATAGAATGTAACTCGGAATTTAAACGCGAAATTGGTCGGTCGACTGTTTACCCGCTAGTTGCTACTCGTACGTCTAGAGCATCAGCTTGGGGTGCGACGGTACCGCAGTTGGTATATTAAGACTAAGCGGAACGTTCGTACTCGAGTAGAGGCTCTTCGATTCCTACAATACGTAGTTTAAGTTGGCGTAAAAGTTGCGTCGATAAATTAATACGTGAAATGTGTTTTTAAAACAGGTAGTTGGGTTCACCCGGGAGACTACGCATCGTCGGGTTTGTATTTGCAATTTACAATTTACGAATAAGTATACGGCTAGTTCGTTGGTCTCGGTACATAAACATACTACATACTACATACTACATACTACATACTACGTAGTACCTATGTACATAGAATATAGTACGTTGTCGCGCTACCGCGCTTTTACGTAAAATGAGTACGCAATACACGCGCGTACGCGTATGTTGTACGAGTTGAAAGAGTCGTCGAATATGCACACCGAGGCAGTACATTCGCAATGTACATTGTACACGGCCGCATACGTATGTTGCGTACCTCGTATTGCGTAGCTTACCTACTTGTACTCGTTGTTATTTTTTATTTATTTATTTATTTTTTTATTTTTTTTTCAAATTTGATGTAAATTTTCATTTTACCGCGGGCATTTCTTTTATTTTACTACCGTACGTAAGTCGGGTCGTTTGGGACATTATCTACACTACCTACGGGTTTAGGTTTAGGTTTAGGTTTAGGTAGATGTGCCCGATTCTCGCGTATCGGTTAGCTTTTATTTTGCTTTAATTTGGTTTTTCTACGATACGCTTTCCCTTTATTCGCTTCTTTTTCACTAGTTTATCGGTATTATTTTTATTTTATTTTATTTTGTTTTGTTTTTTCTTTTCTTTTAAATTTGTTGCATGTTTACTTCTGTGTTCACTGCACCAGGAAGTGAGACTGGCTCCGAGAATCAACCCTGTTCCGGTACGCTCTTATTGTTATATTTCTTTCTCTCTTTCTGTAACCTCTCTCTTTCTTTCTGTCTTCGGTTTTTTTATGTTTTCATCTTGGCACATTTGCACATTTTTCACCGCTATTTTACCTACGCGTAGTTTCGTAACTTTTTCACCGGGTGTAGGTTGAAGTCTAGGTATTCTATACCTAACTACTTAATTTTGGGATAGAGCTTATTTCAAAAGTTTGCCAATATAAACCCGCTGCTTATTTAGTACCTACTTGAAAGACCGCGAAGGCGAAAATAACAGTTTGTTATCTGCCTTGGTCTGTTTTATTCGTGGAAAAAATTATAGCTTCGACTCTCGCGAAAACAGCTAGAAAAAATGACGCGCAATCTGAAAATACCGCCAAGTTTTTGATTAGGTACCAATTTGGCTGAAATACAACGGCTATTCGATTGTTTGGGCCTCCGCTCCGGTGAAAATCCTCGACGCCATTCTACAGTATCGATATCTAATCTACCTAGCACCTAATCGCTTATCCGCTTTTGCTTTACGTAGGTGGGTAGTTGGTACACGCTACACGATAAATAGAATCAGCTTCGCTTCGCGCGATGGCGGATTAACAATTAACGGGTTGCTTAGTTAAGCGTATCGACGTTGGTTTCGTTACAAGCGATGCCCTATTCAGTTCTACGAAACCTAAACCTTTCGTAGGCCTACCTGAGAAGGAACCGACGCGACGCGACGGTTACTTTTTAACAATTTTCACGCGAATGTCATCTCCGTGCTGGTACTGCGGAAGAAAATTTTACTAAAACTTGTACAAATATAAAAAAGAATTTTTGAGAAAATTCCGCGTATTATTTTGCAAAAAATCGTCGCCAAGTCTGGTCCGAAGGTCTGATAAACTTGGAAAGTTGATTTCTTAAGCGACTTTTCAATTCAAATCGAAAATCCTCGTACAATCTCTTCGTCGATTTTTTTATTTTCTAAAAGTATAAAAAATGTCATTTTTCTGTTATTTGGTACCTTAAAATATCTGAATTGCAAACTCGAAATTTTAACTTTTTTTTTTTAACGAGTAGCCTAGATTACAATTACGGTATAGAAAATTGAAAAAAGAAGAAATTGAAATCCTCGAATCGAGTACAATATCTCTTTCTTTTTTAGGGACGTCGAGGGTCATTTTTTTCAATTTGTTGCAAATCTCACTCGGGAAAATGAAAGTAGGTAATCTGGATTTGATCCTATTTTCTGTGTGAGATTTTGAATTTCAGGTGCCGGGATGGAGATGGCATTCGCATGAGAACTGTTAAGAACTAAGGTACCGTAACCGTCAGTTTCTTCTCTAGTGCGGAAGGGTTACAACTGTTACTGTTTACGCTTACGCGTGGCATCAAAATAAAACGAATAGGTAGCTATAATTGAAAATAAATAAGCGATTCGAAATCGAAATACCGATACTCGATTAAATTGAAATTTAACATACTAGGTACAGACTACAGATTTAAGAAGCGCGTAGCCGTTATTTATTACCTAGCTTATTTTAATGTTACTTTTAGGAAAAATTTGTTTTTCGTTGCGTTTTTATAACCGCGCTAGGTACGTTTTTTTTCTAATTTTTCTAATTTAGTCGCTAAATTTTCCCTTATTGAAATTTGGGCTCGTCTTTGCAATAGCGAAGTACGCAGCTAGTAGGTGGTAGGTAGTAGGTACTGCTCTATAATCAATACGACGAAGGGTAGGCCTGGACTATCTATCTACGCTAATCGCTACACTAAAACTGTGTTGCGCTGCGCTGCGCTGCGCTGTGCGCATTCTCATACCAGACAACCAGAGTTTGTCGGAGAAACGCCAACCAGTTTCTTCTATCGCGCCGAGTAATTTTTGTTTTATACATTTAAGACGAATCGTTGGTGAAATGAATAATCTTGCTTTCTAGTTTCTGTGCAAATGCTCGATAGTGGTACTGGTAAGCCTTATTGGAAATCGAAAAGCCGTCGCCGCGTATTAGCTAATAAACTACGACTACCTAAGTAATTACCTATCTAAGTACTAACCGGATAAATTTAGCTACTTTATCGAGATACGCGTATCGCGTAGGTACTAGATAACCATCTACTAATTGACTTAGCTATACTTACGCGTTAGCATTCGTGCAACAAACTACCTAACTAACCTGATTGGTTTTTTGTTTTTGTTTTTGTTTTTTTTTTGCTTTCTTTCTTCTTGAAAATGTGCCACGCACTTCCGTTCTAATCGAATATCGATATGTTACCTACTCGTTGGACTACAGTAAACGACAATTTTTTCGGTAAGATTAAACTTGGACTACTTACGTAATACCTAGCTATTTTAAAAGTAGTACTTACGTGCTTGCGTACTTATTCGCGTACTCCTGCCTAACTGCGTCGACTCTTAATCAATAACAATGCCCGATGACAGTAAGGATTAACGATTAAAATTTTCATTTTTCGCACTTTACAAAATACCTAGGTATATTACCGCGTTATAGGTATAAATACCTACGTCTCCGTAATTACGACTCGCGTAAATATGCAGCCCATCCAACTCCGTACTCGTAGATAGCTATAGCTGTAGGTGAACGGTAAGCCGCTCCGTAGCGTAACTATAGACTGCTTCCCAAAAATGTTTTTCAACCGAATCGCGTCCCTGGTCCCAACTCCCAAGTCCCAACATTCCCAATCTCCGAATGCGTACGAATGATAGGTATCTACTCGAAAGAAACAACAGATTTTCATTGGTAGATTCGTTATATGTAGTTGATTTTCATACGAATACGAATGTGTTTCGGCGTAGGTCAGTAGGTGTTTAATCTCGCCCAAACTTTACGTTTCAACCACTAATATTTCCGGCGAATTCCACAAGAAGCCCGGTAACATTATGTCAAAATGTTTTTTTTTTGAAAAATCATTTTTTATTCTTCGATCAAATTTAATTATTACCCCCCCCCCCCCAATGACTGTCTGGCTACGCCGCGCCACCGATAAATTCAACTTACATATTCCACTTCACGAGCGAATGGAGGAAAAATGAAACAAAATGGTTGTTCGATCTTTTATAGGCCTAATCTACTCGCAGTACTCGCAGCCGGAACACTACTCGAACGAAAATAGTGGTGCCGGTACCTCTACCTACCGAGTTTTGAAGCGAGTGCCCTCGGTGTGTTCGTGTTCCGTTTACGAGATCCGAGATCGAGTCATTCGCCTCGAGTACTCGGGTACCTACGATTTTCATACATTTACAATTACAACGCTGTTTAGGCTACCTATCGGCAAATGTTATACGCGTAGATACCTAATACTTACGTGACATTTTACTCCGCATTGGAAATTATGGGACGCGATTCGAGGTCGCCGTATTCTCTAGGCCCTACTGATTACGATCTACGAATCGAGAGTTGACGGTTGAGAGTTACAATTTTGTTAGTACCCATTCCTACTACTTATAGGTACAATGGTACATACTGTTCTGTTACCTACGAGTACATAACCTTGTAAAATAATGTAGATACTCGACGTTAGCGATAGGTATTACCAAATTTCTAATATATTTTTTATCGCTCTCTTTTTTGTATCGCATATCGTTTTACAGGTATGGGAAAAGAAGTAGAGAATTTAATCATGGAGAACAACGAATTGCTTGCAACCAAGTGAGTGACGTTTACCCACCTTACCTAGTGGTATATGGAATACTTTTATGTACCTAAAGCATCGTAATTATCCCTACTACCCGATGAAATAAAAAAGCAAGTGAAACCGTAGAAAGATAGTTATACTTTCACGTGGTTTTTGTTAAAATTTTTATTCGCAATTTTTTTGTAAATGGCAGGTTTTCTAAAAAAGTCCCTTTTAGTGATTTTTTGAGTTGGGGTACGAATATGAAATACCTGAAAAAAATTCTGGAAATTGAAAGAAAAAACGAATAGGTATTATTCATTTTCGGGGCCAAAACATAAAAATAAAATCATTTTTTTTTTTTTTTGAAATTGTGGGATCTTTTGAAAAAGTCGATTTTGGTGATTTTATTTTACGTGGTATATCCAACTTCCTCCGTGGCATCTAGAAACATTTTTTTGCATTATTTTAAAGAAATAACACGATTTTAATAGTTAATTGTCCATTAAATCGAAGAAATCGCAATTTGAACACGTATTCCATATTCATACCCCTGCGACTTTTACGATTTTTTCAACAAAATCACCGTGAAAAATCGGCTACTATTGGAATCATTTTTGCTCTGTTCGCCTTTCGAGCGTATTTCGAGCTTGTCAAGTACGTGGCACCCGAATTCCTTCCTCCAAACGCGGATGGCTCGATACATATTTGAGAAATTCAAAATCCGCTTTCGGCTTTTTCCTACGTTCAAATGCTAATTTTGTGCTCGTGATATTTCAGAAATGCGTTGAACGTCGTGAAAGACGATTTGATTATGAAAGTGGACGAATTGACGAGGTGATTACGTTACTAATATAAATAAACGCGCGTCGGTAGCTAAGTACGTATAGCTCGTCTGATTTTCGAGCGCCTATTAACGCCCATTTCGCTCTTACAGCGAGCAAGAAATGTTCAAAGAGGAAATTAAATCGTTACTAACGCTCAAATCCAAGTTGATGCAACGTATCAACGAACTCGAGGACGAATCGAAAAGTGCCAAAGAAGAAGCCGAAAAATTGGCTAAATCTAACAAATCGGACGACGAGGTAATACGTACTTTACCTATCAGTAGGTAGTAGGTATACCTACTTGCGGCCTTCTTCGTCGTCTTTCGATAACGAGGCAAATTATGTATGTCCTTAGTACTCGCCTACTGATTTTTGTATCGTTTTTCAGGAAGATATTCCGATGGCGCAAAGAAAAAGATTTACTAGAGTTGAAATGGCTCGCGTGCTTCTGGAGCGTAATCAGTATAAAGAGCGTTTTATGGAGTTACAAGAGGCCGTTCGATGGTCCGAAATGATCAGAGCCACCAAGAACGATCCGGGATTAGATAAAAAAAATAAGCACGGCGTATTTTGGAAATTGTTAGTATCGTATCGTATCGTCGCTGGTTCGATTACTTAATTACCTATTTAGGGGTAATTCCATCCGCGCATTTTAGATACCGGGTGGACAAGAATATGCGGTATCCTTCCATTGTTTTTCAAATTTTCAGTTACGATTTTTTCGCAGAAACCACCAGTCGGGTGATATATAATACTTTTATTTCGTCGCTTTTTAAGCGATAAGTATTCGAAATAAATGTATTACATTTTACCCGACTCGTTATACTTGCCAAAAAAAATGAAATTGAAAAACTAAGGGATGCCATAAATTCTGCCCCCCCCCCCCGTAGGCCTACAAACATAATGTACCTACGAGTATGTGTAGTGCGTACAAGTACGTGCTACGTAGGTACTCGTCTAGTACGGTATGTACGAATACGATACAAAGTAGAAGAAAACGAGTGGAGGGGAGGTTGTTATACCTTGGACTGCGAACACAATTGAGTTGCCCTTCGATAAATCATCCTGCAATGTTTCGAAAAAATTTGGGGCAACCCCCGATGACGTTATTACAAGTGTTCCAACTTCCAAGGTATATCGTAGATCGTACTCGAGGTACAACAACCTCCCCTACGTTTATATAGGCCGAAGTTTATGAAAATAATTGGCCAAACTTTCGTTCAAAAGCGAACGTGTGTTTCTTTTCTTCTTCGACCCGTTGACCGCAAAAACCTTTCCGTTCACAAAATCGGCCGATTTTTCTCCTTTTAGTTCTTTCTGCTCCCACGTAGATAGGTATGTAAGGTAGTCGATTGACAAATTACGTGTACCTTGTACCGTGTACCGTGTACCGTGTACCGTGTACCTCCAAACTACGAGTAGGTAGAGACCTGCTACTTGCTAGTGGCTACCTAGTACCCACCTACCTACGTAATAACGTGTTGCGGTTGATTTGATTTCGCGGTTTTTCAATTGCGAATTCTTCGGTTTTATCGTGTAGTTTCGGAAGCCTGTTCAGTGGTAGCGGCGACAATCGAGCTGGCGGTGGTTCTAATAGTTATCAAAAGAAAGACCTTCCTTTAGGATACGTACATTATAACGCGCCAACTTATCACGTTAGCCCAGCCCTGGAAACCATGAGAAGACGCCACATCAACGATCGTCGAAGAGGCTTCGATTATTTTGATTCGAACGACATGTAAGTATTCGTCGTACTACGCGTACGCGAAGTAGGTAGTTAAATTACGAGTCTGTTTTCGGTTTTCTGTAAGACTGTCGGTCGCTAATCTGTATTCTTGTTACGTTAGTGGTGGCGGTGGCGGCGGCGGCGGCGGAGACAAGTCTAGGCGAGCAATCGAGAAAAAAGACCAATTTCGTCAAGTTCGAGCTCACGTAACGAAAGATGACGGCCGCCTAAGAGCGTACGGATGGAGTCTACCGGGAAACAAAATACCAACACCAGCCGCTCCGCCGCTTCCGAGTAGTTCGTCGCACGTTCCGGTTCCCGTGCCCGTTTACTGTAGACCGCTCATGGAACACGAACCCGGCATGAAAGTACGTACGCGCGTATTATCCTTAGTGGCTACTACACATTTGCGCATTTTCGTCTCGTTTCGTCTCGTTTCGTTGCGTTGCGTTGCGTTGCGTTGCGTTGCGTTGCGTATATGTAGGTATTTCTTCGATGGTTGTATACCTATGTACTTACTCGTACCCACATACATACCTATTTAAAACGATACGAATATCTACGTTCATGCGGGCCGTTTTTATTCTACAGCTTTGGTGCGCTACCGGTGTAAATTTGAGCGGTGGTCGTACGCGAGACGGTGGCGATATCGTGGGCGCGAGCGTTTTTTATTCGACCAAAAATTGGCAAGTCGAAGCGTCCGAGAGTCCAGACGAGGAAAATGTCGAACCGGCGGAAGATACCTTACAAAATCCAGAAATAGCTAAAATTGATCGAGAACTGAAAGTAAAGCGTTTGGAAGTTTCGTTTACGCGCTCGGAGTATACCCGTACTCGGTAATACTAAAATGTTTCGTCACTCGACGTGTATCTATTTAGGAAGGCGAACAATTGAGATTGGAAAATGAAATTCCGGACACGCAACGTCTATCGTCTTTGGTGTGGATTTGTACGACGACCAAGTCAGTCAGCAAAGTGATTATCATCGATGCGAACAATCCGGGCGATATTTTGCATACGTTTACCGTTTGTCAGGCTCACCTTTTGTGTATCGCTTCGGTACCCGGTAAGTAAACGTACCTACTCGTACACCCGACTCGACGTGTCCGTCTTTGAGCTAACCTAAACCTAAACCTAAACCTAAATCTAAACGTCGTCATTTGTCGTAGGAGCCAAGGAGAGCGACTATTCGGACGACTCGCAAATTTACGAAAATGAGAATCACGTACAACGAATTAACGTAGCCAATAGCGACAACGACAACGACGACGACGACGAGCAAGGCGCTAACGAAGACGCTGGAAACGGCGACATCGATTCCAATAAAACGAGTACAATTGATAGTTGCGGCAACGGTACCGACGACGCCATCGCCTCTGTCCCCGCTCCCGTCACCGCATCCGCCTCCGCCTCCGCCAGCACCAACGACGACAAAGACTTGGGAATAGGCAAAATAACATTCGTTAGTTGCGCAACCGGCAGCGATGTACCTCCGATACAGCAGATGGCTTGTGCTTCGGCAACGGCCGGCTCATCAGCGTGCTCGAAACCCTCGGGTTAGTATCTACTATCTACTACCTACTTGGTATTCGTACGAATTGCAGGCTACACAGGCAACGAGAAGCTGTCGCATGTTGCGGACGATGTCGGTTAGGGTCCAGCTTTTACGCGGCCCACTAGCCACTAGCCTAGCTATGTACGCGTCGCGTTGCGTTGGTACCTTTACTTAGGTTTGCGCGCCCTCTATTTGCATTATTAGGTGTCGTGTCGGTTGTGCCTTGTGCGAATTCGGGTACTGGGTACCTGTGTGGTCTGTGGTTTCGTAGTTTGTTGTACGATTTTTGAACATATGTAACGTTCAAATACCCAACAATAAGTTTTGGTTAATTCGTATCGATAGAGATATCAGAAAATATACTCGAATCCGAATCCGAAGCGGAAGCGCAACACGATCGAGATGACTACGACGACAATGATGACTTCAACGCCGACGCCGAATCCAGCGCAGATAACGAGCATCACCAACACCGTCCTCGTGTTCCATTGAGAAGATTAATTAAAGAGATTAAAGAAGGCCTCGTAAAAGATGGACTAACCGATTCGCCTTCTGGTAAGCGTTTCCGAAAGCTCGCTCTCAGAGCTGACATATTATGTAGGTATCTGTTTGTTCGGTTGTTCCTCCGGAACAACCATAAAAACTTTGGAATACGAAAATGTCGCGAATTAGGCGATTTCGCAATTCAAGCATAACGCATCGCATACCCGAGCGATACCTATCTACACCTATATGGACCGCGACCGCCACCGCGTACACAAATACTACGTAGATACACCTGTGTACGGTGTACGGTACTGGCGTGAAAATTAACCGATGAAAATTACAAATGCGCAGATAACGACGTGGCTAACGAAGAACTGGAGAAAATGTCCAGCGTGCTGCCGACTATTTGGTTGGGAGCGCAAAACGGTTATATTTTTGTTCATTCTGCCGTTTCTCAGTGGCGAAGATGTCTTCATTCTATCAAATTAAAAGATTCGGTATTGAGCATCACGTAAGTTGAATTACCTACTCTTTACTCGTATTACCTATGCCCGTGTCCGTACCACATACGTACTAATAGGCACCTACTTACTTTTTTCTCGCGTTTCGGTCTATTAGACACATTTTAGGTAAAGTAATCTGCGCATTGGCGGACGGAACGATAGCGGTATTTAAAAGAGGATCCGACGGCCAGTGGGACTTGAGCAAATACCATTCGGTCAGACTGGGTCCCGCCAACTGTTCGGTGCGTTGTTTAGTGGCTGTGCATTCGCGAATCTGGTGCGGATACAGAAATAAGATACACGTTTTGGACGCGAAAACTCTTAGACTGCTGGTAAGCGGCCTCGGCCTCGGCCTTCTCACTGTCTGTTCTTTTCTTACGTATACCGCTATACGAGTGGGTAGCTGGACACCCTACTGGCTAGTACCTATACCGCTACTATTTTGGTCTATAAATAAGTAGGTAGTATTTGTCGTTGCGTTAACAATCACTAATCGGGCACGCGCGCGTAGGTACACCAGCATTCTTCATTCCCCATTCCCCATTCTCGTAATGCCGTATTCAATTGCAAACGTATCGCAAACCACCTATGTACGTACGAGTATAAGAGATATGCGGGTAGCTAGGTACTAATAAATTGGTTTCGTTTTCAATCCGCCTTACATGTCTGCGATTTTGACCAAATTCAAGGGGGTGGTTCATTCCGAGTTGATCACCCGCCTTCCCTCTCTATTTTTTGCTTCCAAGCTGAAAGAGGGCGGAGCTGGGGGCCCTCAAAGTGGCGTCGTTTTTGAAAGAACGCGTTTTTGCCATTTTTCAGTGCGGGCACAGTCCCAAAATGTCGACATATCAGTTTCTACACCTTTCTAGGCCATTGAACTTGGAATTGGATGCCCTTTTTTTCTATCCCACCGGGAAGGGTGGGGGGTGCGTGTTGCGTAGACGACTACACGTCGTTGTATGTGTATTGTGTAGTAGTAACTACGTACTACTGATTAAAGCTCTTCGATACAAGTAGGGAAATCTACATGTAAGCTTTCAAGACGCACGTTGGTTAATACAAAATTTACAAACAGGCGATTGGTTTATGTAATCTCGCAATTTCAACCAAGCGGCTATCTTTCATTCTTACGTTAGATACCTATGTGTACGTATCTACTTCTTGGGAGCTTATAGGTTTCCATACTTGTATTGAAATGCTTACTATCGACTAGCCTTCTATCTCCTACCAGATTTTCGATTTATCTCTCCCTCTCCCCCTCTCCATCTTTGACCTTACCTTACTACTTTTCGTTATTGAAAAGTGTCGAGTTGGTATAGCATCGTTAACATTAATTTTGTACCTAATACTCGTACGTACGTAGGTAGGTAGGTGGGTAGGTACCTACCTTGTACGAATGGTGATTTGTCGTTGTCGATTTCAGTTTCGATTCCGAATTATTGGTACAAATAGGTAGGTAGTAAAAATTGATAAGGGCGAAGGAGAGGACAAAATAAATCGAGTATTCGCCCCGGTGGCTGGTGGTTAGTAATTTAGCTATGTAGGTGCGTTAAGTACACTTATATAGCTCTACAGTCTACAGTCTACAGTCTACTTACGCGCGTGTAATGTTTATTTAGAAATCGTTCGATGCGCATCCGCGTAAAGATAGTCAAGTCAGACAAATGGCTTGGTTAGGCGACGGTGTATGGGTATCGATAAGATTGGATTCGACGCTGCGATTGTATCACGCGCATACCTACGAACATTTGCAAGACGTAGACATCGAACCTTACGTTAGCAAAATGCTCGGTAAGTAAAATATCTGTAATATCTGTACTTACTGCGCGGTACTGTTCCGTACCTAACCTCTCCTACCTATACATAACTATTACCTACCTACCTTCGTGAAACGTCAATGGCATACCTACCATACAAATCTCCAATCGAAGCGTACCGCTGTACTTGGTGACCTACCTGTCGCACCTCCGCTAATTTCGACAAATTGTACAAATTTCACAATTTTCTAAGAAAATTTCATGAAAACTGTAGGTAGGTTAGAGGTGTACAAGTAAGTATATTTCGCATGTAGGTACTTACCGTGACCGGGAGATGCATCGAACACATTTTGATACATTTTGTCGCGTAGCGCCGTGAATTTTCAAGTTAGAATTTTAAGCTTCCGGATTAGGATAGTTCTCGTTAGGACTAATCGGCACATTTTCTGTTCACCCGCCCACCTCTTTTGGTTCGCTCAATATTCCAGCTAAAAGCGCGTTCGAAGTTACTCCGCTATTTGGGCTAACTTCCAACACACCTTTTTTTTCACCTACCTGATTTCTCACATCAAAAATAGTCAGAATACCAAGTTCTAGCTCAGTTTTAACGGAATCGAACATCCGAAGGCGAAATAACGGAAAAAAACGCGAGCAAAATTGAAATCTAGCATTTTTTGCGTCAATTTTAATTTTTTCTAACACGTTGTTACAATAATTCCCTAAAAAATGTTTATTTATGTTCCCACTCCCGGAGATCCTATTTCTATATAAGTGCCCGCCATCCAAAAAACGTATTAAAACCGATTTTAAATGGTGTTCGATGTTACCCCAACCCCGCCATATATAAAGTACTTATACGAATTATCTGAAAAACCATCAACTTTGGTATAGAGGTAACATCGATTCGTATCGAAGGCGAAGGTCCACCAAATTGATATTTCAGTTTAGTTAGCTCCGAATATTCGAACTGAAGTTTGGCGCTTTCGAGTTAATCGCGTTAACAATTACCTAGTAGTTTTTTTTATGCAAATTTTAAATCGAAAGGGGGTGAACTCGAGCCCAAAATTTTGAAAATTTTCTCGTCGAGTGCACTTCTACCACCATTCCACTACACATCTAAGTAGTTTCACCCATTCGAACGGTAAAATGTCACGGTGACGTACTCTACCTGTTACGTACTCGTGTTATTTCAAACGATGTTTGCTAGATTTGAAATGTATTTTAGGTCCTGGAAAAGTTGGCTTCTCTTTTGTACGTATCACCGCCTTATTAATATCGTCGCACAGATTGTGGATTGGAACCGGTAACGGTGTTATCATATCTGTACCATTGTCCGAATGTAAGTATACTCGACCATTCGTTACTAGGTACTTACTACTCGTAGTTACCCAGTAGGTAGGTACTTATCTAGTCTACTACGAGTTTGTATGTTTTACGGGCTACGCCTATGTACCTACTCGTAAATACAAATAGAGTGCGCGCAATGCTACGCGAATATGGAATATGCCTATCGCCTATCGAAAGACTCGTCGGAAGAAAAGCGATAGGTGAATTTTTATCCAAATTTTGAAACAGCAAAATTGTTAAAATGTCGACGCGCCCAACGGAGATTGATTTTGACGCAACATTGCGCGATAAGAACGGAAAACGAGAAATGGTAATGGTATATTTCTCGTTTTCCAACCCGTTCTCGGATTCGCAAGTCTTTTAATAAGTACGCGATACGCACGCAGGCGCAGGGTAGAACGTACTAGTACATAGGTATCTACCTACTTACCGTAGATCTACAGTATATACGAGTACGTATAAGTATAAGTACGACTAGGAGTAACTAGTTATCTACTGGTACTGGCGGTATGCTAATACTTATCACGTTCGAAACGCAGATGCTACCCACAAAGTGGCAGTGACGACGACGACGACGACGGCGGCGGCAGCTACAGGTGGCGGATCGACGACGACAGCAGCGAGACAGGTCGGCGCCGGTGTTCGCGTATTTTGCGATCTCGCCACGAGTGAGGTAACCGGAGCCAGTTTCGTACCGTATTGCTCGATGGCGCAAGCTCAATTATCTTTTCACGGCCACAGAGACGCGGTAAAATTTTTCGTCGCTGTCCCAGGTACGTGTAAGTACAAGTACTCGAATCGAATAGTACCCTTTAGCCCCGTTCCCCGTAGGCCCTAGTCGAGTAGGTAGAAGTACAAACCCTTGTAAATACGATACCGCTATACCAGAGTCGGACCATACATCGCGTAAAGTTACGTTCGAGTAGTTTCGTTTGTTTCAATCGGTTGCGTTGGAATTTTCAGGCAACGGAGGAATATCAGCTGCCACCAGCGAACCAGCCGACGGCCCGATCGTTGAAAATGTTTGCGAAAACGAATTGTTGCCTTCTATGCTGGTCATCTCAGGAGGCGAAGGTTACATAGATTTTAGAACAGGTTGGTACCGTATACCGTTTACAAATACAATACACCAGAAACGCTTACCTTACCTATCTGGCTATCTACGAGTATACTGTATGGTTAGTCGGTTATACGTAGTTACGTACCTCTACCAACTACACTAGCATTGCAAGCGTAGCCGAGCCGTAGGTAACGCGTACCATCTACTCTCTTATCTAATACCTATACCTATACCTATACCTATACGATAACTAGGTACTTCGTACTCGAGTAACAACGTTGTATCGAGCATTATAAATTCGAATGAAACACTCGAGTTTCGATGACCAACTGTCTACCTACCTATGTTAGCTTAGTTCGGGCCGACTTGCGCAACTGCACAATCAACAGAATCTGTTGTTCTGCAGATCGTCCGAGAAAAGTTACTTTGTAGGATATACGTGTACTTATTTATTACTTAGCTACATATTTGTATTTACCAAGTACGGTAGGTCTAGGTACTGTAGTACGTACTATGTAGTTACTAGCTACCAGTGGCGCACCCAGGATTTTCTCTTGGGAGGGGCTCGACAGTGACGTATTTAGGAGAAGGAGATCCAGAAAGTCAGGACTCTCCCTCGGTGATTGAAAAGTATGTGGGGGGGGGGGCTGGAATGACGTAATTTCAGCTTTTGATGCCTTTTTCTGCAAAAAATTTCGTTATTTTGACAAACTAATAGATGTTCTGATTAATTTTACAGGAAATCTCTTTTTTTTTTCGTAAAGAACCGACCCTCCTTTCCATCGAATGACTGTGCAATGGAGAGGAGCAGATCAGCTCGAAAAGTTTGAAAATTTTTGATGGTATATCGAGTAATTTGCAACAAGTGCTTTCCTTAATTCAGTTATCTACAGTGACAATACGCTTGTATTTTTAAATCACCGCTTTGAAAAAAAATTGAAGATCATTTGGGGGAGGGGCTTCAGCCCCCAAAGCCCCTCCCTTGGGTGCGCCACTGCTAGCTACTTACTTTTCTATTAGTGTTGGTTACTCGTTCAGTGTCTGGTGTCGTGGTTATTATTGGCAAACGGCGATATTGGATCAAGCGTGTTCGTGCACGCTCGGTAAGAAAAGAAAGCTCGATTACTAAGCAAATGCTCGTACCTTTAAGTACTCGTACTTTCAACAAGTACGGATTAGACAATCCACCGGCCGATTTTATTTCAATTATTTTGAAATGCCTCCGATATTTCCCAAACCAAAATCATCGAAATTGAAACATTTTGACCAAGTAACTGACGATGTAAGTGGAAATACAAAGTACGAATGTGTCTACTGCGGCGATGAATATTCCACTCACGCCACGAGATTAAGTGCACATAATCGAATACCTATTTCACGATTTTGGTCAATATATTAGCAAAAACAAGGTCCTTGCTGATTTACGCGAACAAATGCGCGCACGAAAAACAAAATGCGCGCGCAAATGCCATCCCTAGTGAGTACCATTTTCAGAATGTTTCAATTTTCATTGCCGGGTTGGGGGAGGGGTGGGGGATGTGACAATAAGCAAACATCCCTTCTAACGTATAATTAGCGAAGTTGGTAGGTAGGTAGGTAGGTAGGTAGGTAGGTTGGTTGATTGGTACGAGTACTAACTAGTAAGTATCAAGTAGCTAGATAGGTATCTACTTACATACTAAGTACTGTAGTAACTGAATGGTAAAGTTGATGAAAGATAAATACCGAATACGAATACGAATAAGAACCCGCCATGCCACTGGCACTGCCCACTTGCCAGTTGGTTTGGTTTGCGTTGTTACTTGTACGAGTAGGTACCTAGGTAGTAGGTACATATTGAAAAACTGTGCGATACCGTCGCATGATGCGCAAGTAGAAGAGTACCCACCCGGGTGTATATTAGATTAGGTAGGTCTAGGTACTGGTACTGGTACGGTACTCGTATGCGGCGGTACTTGGGCGGACGCGGAGCACCGTCGACGTCGTAGTACGTAGACGTAGGTACTCGTACGATTGTATGTATGGTATGGTAATGGTATTACCAATAGCTTACTTTGTATCGTGTGTTCGTGACGTGTGTATGTATTGGTACCTATGAAATTTTCAGTCGATGATGCTGAAGAAGCTCAAGATGCTGCAGCTCATCTCATTGTGTGGCATGTTTTTTCTGGGTACGTTTGCCTTTGTACGTATTTTTAATTCGGTGAAGGGCGTGAAAAATTTTTCTTGTTACTCCGTGTATGTGTATGTGTATGTGTATGTGTAATTGTCGACACGTTGTTGGAGTAAAAACTTGTTATCTACATTTTAGTGCGCGCGTGCCCGACAAAAAGTAGGTGCCTAAGGTTAAGGTACATTTTTTCGAAACGTCTTTTCGGATGAATTTCAGAGTTGAGCCAATTTTGACCGAAATTAAAATTTGGAAAAAAAGGTGTTTTGAAAAAATGTGCCTTAGGTAGGTAATGATATACGCGTACTTGTTCTCGGGCATACGCGCGCTAAAATCTAGGTACATAGACAAATAGCACCTTTTTGTTATAAGGTATCGATGTGTATGTGTATGTGTATTGTGTACATTGTACTGCAGTGGTGTGTACGAGCGTCGAGCAGTGCGGCGCGGCGCGGCGCAGAAATGTACAAAAACCTACTCAACTGTAAGATGCTCGTGCTATTGCGCATACCTACACTACGTACGAGTACTTACAAACTTTACTATTACAATTATCATCTACCTATCTACTACCTATTAACGCGTGATTGGTAGCTTACCTATACCTGCACCGGCTGCATATAGGCTTTACCTACCTACGAGTATTACTATACTATCGTTATTTATGTACTGTACTCGGCTTCGAGCTGCTTCTGTTACAAATACTTGATAGCCCACAGCCCATAGGCCATAGGTAACTACCTCGATTTTCGGTTAGTGTTGGTATCTCCGCTAGTGCTATACCAATATAACTGTACATATAACTTGCTTCGCGTCGTCGATACCTATCTCGATTCGCAAACACATCCGTAGGTAGCAGAGCCCTGCACGGGTGATTCAATTAGAATCGCCGGGTACACCCGTTCTAAAACGGGTAAACGGGTAACGACTGCGACTGCGTATAGATACAGTACACTGTGCGCTACATTTACTGCGCCTCCTATTTGTTATTTTTCAGCGGTTATTTTTTTGTTTTGCCAGGTGAAACCGAAGATGAACTCGAAGACGATGAAAACGCTTGCGTCGCTTCTGTAAAACCAGACTTGTGTCAACTCATCGTTTGGCAAGTGGCGCTTCCGTATATTCATTTTCAGCGTTGAGCAGTGAGCTCGGCATGGCACCGGCACCGACACCGGCGCGTCGTTTTCGTTGATCACGATTTGCGAATAATACATATAAGTACACGCGTACATACTTACTTACCTTACCTATTGTAATAAATACTCGACTCGTACTTAACTACCTACGCGTACGTGTACGTGTACGTACTCGTACTACTTACTAGGTAGGTACTTTCGCAGTAAGTACCTACTACCTACCTACTGCGTACGTGTATGTAGTTGTATTGTATCTGTTTGGTTCTTACGAGTACTTACATCGCGATCGCCGAACAACCCCGAAGATATCGACTTACGTAAGTAGGTAGATAGGTACCTAAGTATTTACTACGCAGAGCTTGATACAGTTTGGCGGTCTAGTGTACCGTATACGACACGTTACGTTACCTACTCGTACTTAAATTTGGAGAAGGTTGCGAGTAGATATAATATGTGACGTTCTATGCGAACGAGAGTATCTTCGTAGGTATTGTATACGCGAATTGCGAATAAAATGGCGAAAACGAGACAGTGTGTGAAATACTTAGCTGGCGTCGCGTCGCGTCGCGTCGTCGAACAACGTTCGAACGTTACCAGCGTTGCGTCGTCGTGTCAGCGTTGGTCTCGTCGTTATTATATAGTCATTTCTAGTCATCGGTTCTTTTTCGTACTATGTATTTTTTATCGAGTATTTTTCATTTTTATTACCTATATTGTTATCGTTGTCGTTGTTGTCGTTATCCAATATTAGCGCGTACTTACAACTACCCAAGTGCCTACCTACCTATCTATCTATCTAACTACCTACCTACCTACCTACCTACCTACCTACCTACCTACCTACGTACGTACCTATGTTTAAACGACTAATACGTACGTAGGTAGCCTATATGTTTCTGGTTCATCGATTCAGATGTTACCACTACCGAATCCAACTCACACATAGGTACGAGTACAATGGCGTAGCCGAGGGAGAGGCTAAGGGGGCCACGCCCCCCTTCCCAATGACGGCTGAAAATTTTGAAGAAAATTATGAAATTTCAGGTGATGAATGTCCCATTTTACAGAAATTTTTGCCCTCGCCTCGCTCGAGCTCGATAAATCTCTTTAATTCGACAAAATGAAGAATATATTTTTTTAATTTTTAGAAAATCATTCGAGGAATGCACACCAAACCTGTCGTACTTACGTATTTCCTTCACTCATCTTGAATCTTGGCCTCCTCTTTGAAGAAATCCTGGCACGTCGCTGTACGAGTACGAGTGTTATAGTTGTATACCTATTATTTTCAACCAAACTTTGGAGTGGGTAGACGCGCCTAGCCGCCTACATACTCGATTTATATGTGCTCGGTATTTCTGCAGACTCGGATATTACTAGTAGCATATTTGTACCTATATGCTGAACTATGTTGTTCAAGTATAGCCTATTGGTACGTAGCTAGGTAGGCTAGGTATTTTACTTAGGTAGGTAGGTATGTAGGTAGGTAGGTATGTAGGTAGGTACCTATTCGTATTCGTAATCGAAATCGTAATATTACGCGTATATTACATAGGTACGATTATCTCCTCTTAATTAAATTATTCCCGGATAATAAATATCAAACGAATTCAGTTTATTGTTATTAGGATAATAAGAATTACTGTAAGCGCGCGTATTGTATTACTTGTGTAAGAATGCATGTATGTAAAATAATCTACGTATGTATGTACATATTTATTTGTACCCATTTTTATTACTCGTGGCTATTACGTTGCTTACTGGGGGGGGGGGGGCGGTATGTACATATTTATTTGTACCCATTTTTATGACTCGTGGCTATTACGTTGCTTACTGGGGGGGGGGGGGCTGTATAGCCTAATGTATTCGTGATTTGATGCTTACGAGGCTCTACATAGGTAGAGCGTTAGTAAGTTTAATTTTTTTCAAAAAGACCTTTGCGTTTCTCGATAGCTCGTAGGTAATTATTTGTCGTGGAAAATTTAACGCGTCTTATTTCGAATTAAAACTTCTTTAGTACCCAGATCTAACTGATTTATACCTCATGTGGCGAGTGAGTCGTGGTGCACAGTGTAGACTGTGTCTCGCTGCTCGCATGACCCCGACGATACGTAAAATTTCGAGATAACTATCCGCTAAAAATATTTGCGCAATTTTGAAGTAGAATGCGTTAAAATTTACTGTTCAGCAAACATACTCGTAGAATAGGCAGGTAGCTATTGAAAAAAAGAAACCTAGCTTATTTATCGCCTACGCTACCGACCTCGCGACCTCGCACTTGCATCAAGGTGAAGCGAGTTTTGAAAATGTTATTTAAATTTTACGTTTTTTTTTTCTTATACGATGTTAACGTCTTATAATTGAAAACTTGGCTTACAAATTTGTAGCTGTTCAGAACCCCGGCAAGCGGATTTTTAGGTCTCCAAAGTAGGGTTATTATGGAAAAAATTGGTGTTTTGAATTTTTAACCGGCGAAACCCCGCCAACCTGTCAGCGTGATATGAGATTCTGCGTCGACCTACGGGTACCTAGTAGGTACCTAGTAGGTACCTATCACCTACCGTGACCGGGAGATACTTCGAACACATTTTGATAGATTTTGTCGTGTAGCGCCGTGAATTTCCGAGTTAGAATTTCGAGCTTTTGGATTAGGATAGTACTTGTTAGTACCGACCGGGACATTTTTTGTTCAACCGCCTACCTTTTCTAGTTCGCTCAATATTCCAGCTCAAAGTGTGTTGGAAGTTAGCCCACTATTTGGGCTAACTTCCAACACACCATTTTTTTTCACCCATCTGATTTCTCGCATCAAAAATAGTCAGAATACTAAGTTCTAGCTCAGTTTTAGCGAAATAACTGAAAAAAACGTAAGCAAAATTGAAATCTAGAATTTTTTGCGTCAATCTTAACTTGTTCTAACGCGTTGCTAAAGTAATTTTCTGAAAAAATGTTATATGTTCTCGCTGCTGGATATCCGATATTCGAGTACCCGTCATCCAAAAAACGTACATTAAAAAACATTTTCAACGGTGTTCGATGTTACCCCAACCCCAGCATACGAAATACGAATATCTCAAAAACCATCAACTTTGGTATACACAGGTAATAGTGGTTCGTATTGAAGAAAAAGGTCCACCAAGTTGATATTTCAGCTTATTTAGGTGCTTTCGAATATGCGAACTGAAGTTTGCAGCGTTGAAGTTTATCGCATTAAGAATTTTTAGTTTTTTTTATTGCAAATTTAAACTCGAGCCCAAATTTTTGAAGGTTTTCATATTCTTCGCGAGAGCGCGTTAAAACGAAAAAGTCACGGTGTTCGAAGTATCCCCTATTCGAAATGGCTATGTTTCGCGAGATTCGAAGCGAAGCGTTTAAAATTCGCTAATGCGAGCGTTTATTCGATATATCGAACCTTTTTTGAGATTTCACGCGTAAGCGGAATCAAGTCGTGGCCACGTGCGACGTGCCACGTACGATGAAATGTACGATAACTCGAGGTATTATTGTAAAGCGCAAAATTTGCGATCTGTAGGTACGTTAAATTACGTTTATTTTCGATAGGCCCGAGTAAAATCAAATGCTCGGCTTCCGGCTTAAAATCGGAAAATTGACGAATGATTCGTTGCGAAAATGTTGCTTTCTTCGTTGGTACCTACATACTACCTGAACCATACCTATTGTACCTAAGTAAAAATCTATCTCAAGGTATGACCTAGCTCGAAATAATTTGAGGTACTAGGTGCCATCGTGTTGGATTGCAAAAAATAAACAAACAAACAATAAAAGGAAGACTCGCTCTCCTTAGTCCTTTTAGTTTCCGTAAGCGAATGTCTCGAACAAGTAAGCTTCCTTCTGTCTAACACAAAACAAGCATTGACAAAATACCTATACTCGTAACATTACCGATAGGTAGATACCTCTCGTTTATGGTTGCCTATGTACGTATATAGATACCTACCGAGGAAAATACTGCACATCAGGTAGGTAGATACGCGAGTACCTATAACGTATACCTACGCTTATACGAAGGACATGCGAAGACAGCCAAGCAAGTCGCTATCTACCTATCTACCTTGTAGTTGGCTAGTTTTTCAAAAATAACCTCGAAAATTCCTCGATGTGTGATAAATGCCCAACTACCTGTACCTAGGTACCTACTTACTTGACGGATGCGAAGTAGTCAAACTCTTCAGATTTTGACATTTTATGAAAAACTCGACGAATTATTCGACGAGGGTAAGTTGAAAGAAACTTGAAGCAAACTAGAAAAGTGTGAAATTTATGAAAGTTGGATAGATACTGAAGATATAGATACCTAAAAGTTATAAAATTTTCCAAGTTCGATCGTATCTGTTATTAGATAATAAAAAATGTATGTAAAACGATCGATTTTTACAATAAAAATGGATACATTTTCGATATGGAAACTGGGTCGACGCGATGTTTTTTTTTTTTTTTTTTTTTTTTTTTTTGCATATTCAGAGAAGCAATGTGAAAACTGAAAATGATGTAAAATGATCGTTGGGTCGTAGGTACCTAATATACACGCATACTCGTACGAGTAGGTATATTCGATATTCGATAAATACTCGAGAAGATTGGATTTTCGGCTTTGGCATCTAACGATAGCGACAGTCACCGGCGCCGACGCCGGCGCCATCGCAGGTTCCCCCGAGTTCCGTTACGCCGCGCCGCTTCATTTTACATCCGCGTTGCGTGTTTTTTCCCAATTGCCAATTGCCAATTAGCGTCAGCGTCCTCGACCGTTCGACAACGAGAAGCGGCCGCGGTGAATGGCGAGATGCGGATGCGCAAACATGACGCGACATCAACACCAACTCGATCTGGTTTTTCTGTTTTTTTTGTTTGTTTTTTTTGCAGGTATAGTTACCTTACCTACGCTACGGCTACGTATTTACGTACGAGTACAAGTATTTGTAGCTATACATTCTCAATCTCAACATTCTTGACATTCTCCCTTGCTGACTGTACGATGATGTATCTGCAACTGCGATACGATGACGTACTTACTTATACGTACATTTGGTACCTAGGACCAACCTAACACCCGCGCTACTTGGTCTGACTCTGGTTACTACTTACTGGTAAGTGGTACCGTGTGACGGCAGCCTACGGCTATGCTGTCGCTTCGTGCGTCAATTCGATAACTTACCAGCGCAATTATACCTACTATACGTATAGTAGCAGGTACTAGGTACGATTTTATTTTTATGAAAAAAGTTGGCGGCTGTTAATTTACGACTTACGACTTACGAGTGAATATCGATCGTCGATCGTCGGCGTCATCTCTTCTGATTGTGGCGGTGCGATGGCGTGGACGTGGGCGTATGACTACCTATTTACATTCAAGTACATAGGTAGGTAGGCAGGTAGGTACCTACAAATGTATGCGTAGTAATTACATTCGCAGCTTTGTATAGGTATATGTATTCGCTATTGTATAGCGAACTAAACATTTGGGCAGTGCAGTTGCGATTTACGAATGACAAGTTATCGTACCTATCCCTATATACGTACCTAAGACAAACTAGCGCGAGTTGCGATTACAAATAAACGGAATTTTGGACGTCGTACCGCGTCGCGCCGCGCCGCGCCGAGCCGGAACTGGATTCAAATACCAATACGTATGACGTAGGTATACTTATACGAGTACAGCAGATGCAAATCTAGAATCTACAACCTACGAGTACATTACATACAACCTACTCTGTCGTAGTCGCAGTCGTAGATTTACAGATGATACCGCCATCCCGCTCACCTGCTCTATTCAACGCCACCGCCTTAACCATAACCTAGGTTTACGCCTAGTCGTAGGTATACGTACATAGGTCCGCAGGTCCACGTCCAACGACAACGGCAATGCCAATCGACTTTGACATTGACAATGCTCACCGATGAAATACCAAATTGGAAGCTGGTAGTTTCAACTAGCTCACTCACACTTAGGATGTAGGTACAAGAATAAGTTGAAAGTAGGTATTCGATTTGACTAATCTTTCTGTATAGTAAGCGAGACCCATTAGAGTCAAATCGCATTCGTATACGATTTTTGGACCAATTTGATCGCTAGAAGGGCTTCCGCTTCCACGGATGCCCGAAGGCGACCGGTACCTACGAAAGAAGTAGGTTTCTATCCTTATAGCGGTTAGCGGCTAAACCTGCTTGCAAGCGCCGGCGGCGCCAGACATATGCCGACTGCGACTGCCACCGTACCGCAAGCGCAGGCGCAACTTAATGAAGTCGGATGCCGGATGCCGGATACCGGATAGAATAGATCCGATACACATTGCGTGGTCGGTGGTTGTGTCAAGTGCGAATACCTAAAAATACCTCTCGCGCCATAAGCGACGCGCGGACGCGACATGACATAAACATAGGTAGGTACCAGAATCACTGGGAATACACTACACAGTACATAGTACATAGACATACACATGGTACACTACACACATACCAACAACCAACTGGTTGCGGCGGCGCCTCTTCTTTAAATACCACCGTAATGTCGTTCAGCGAGGTCAGTTCATCGTATTATACCAACGCTTCGGCACCTTTTCAATCTTTCGTATCGCGTCGCGTCGCCTTACGCCGTATTGTACCTACGTATATTTTCATTCATTTCACACGCTTTTCGGCGAGGTGATACCTATCTGCGTAGGTATACGAATACCTCTACTTACGAGTACGAGTACTTGTTGGTTCGCTGTAACCTATAAAAACGCACGCTACACCGCCCAAAGTATTCGATTACCTACCTATTCAATTTAGCTATATTTACCCATCTAATATCTTTGTAAAGGTAAAAGTAGGTACCTAACTTACCAGCCTAATAATTACGGATCGTGCTGTGCCGTACTGTACCGTGCTGTGCTGTGTTGTGTTGTGTTGTGTTGTGTTGTGTTGTGTTGTGTTGTGTTGTGTTGTGTTGTGACAAACTGCGCTTGTTTTTCATTTCCTCCAAGATGAAGTGCCCCAACACCAACTGCGAATACCTATTGCTATGCGTCGCTGTTATTCTCGCATCATCGTTAATATCGCACGCGTCTTGTTCCGCCATACCGATGTGGGAATTTCTAAGTCGAGCCGAAAAAGTAGGCACTTAACTTACCCATAATAGGAAGCCCTTACGGCCATACCTACTTAGCAGCTGAAACCGGAAAGCGAGCGTAAGCCGTCAACACTCATTTCTTGTACCTACGTATAATACGATCGTAGTCGTACTATATGTAGATATATTCGAATGACGAAACAGCGAATGAGATGAATGGTGCTCTTGTGCGCTGCTGGAGTGCTGGCGCAAATTTCACGCCAATTTGCAGAATTTTCAAAATGAAATGAAAATGATTTCTTTCGTTTCGTGGCTCTGGCTTCGCTCACTTCTGGTTCGAAACTCTAGTAAATCCAAACCCTGTACTACGTATACTTGTTCATTTTATTTTTCCGTCATACTACAAAGGATTCGTTTGTTTCGTTTCTTTTTTCAGACGAGCCATTTATTCAATACATTCGTTAAACAAGCTGCCGAATATTGTAAATCTTCCACTATGCCAGGTACGCATTTTTCGAATTGAAATTACTTAAACAGAGACCTACCTTATGCCCCTCCTCTCCGCAGCATCACACAATAAACCTTTTGACGTGCGGGGTACTAGAGAGAGACCCAAGTTTCGAGTTTTGCACCCGTATTTCTTTTAAATATACTTTAGTTCGACTTGTTTAAAAAAGGAAAAAAAAGTACCTACCTAACTGTAGACGAAAGAAGGAAAGATACACGCTTAGGTAGGTACCTACGATTAAATTTACGAAAAAAACAAAACTAACGATAGGTAGCGTGCCGCCGAACGAGTATGTATATTGAAAATCTACGATCTTATTAACTTTCGAAATTGTCAATTTCTCGGTTTAAAAAGTTTTATCGCCCTCGCGGTTCGCAAGTTTTACTCATTTATTCGGTACCTACATCGAATATCGCGTCACTTTTCTTTTTATCAAATGAAAATCACTCTCGAAGAAAGTACGCATCTCCCAACAATGTACCTACTTACGTACGCGGTGCCCACTACACTATCATATCAATACCTATACCTATTACCTACTCGCATAAATTAGCAATTAACTGCGATTGTCAATCGCGTAGTACTCGCTTTTGTTTACCCGCGTGCCTATTTACCTTACTTTCTACCTACTCGTAACTATCTGTGGCTGTGCGGTTAAGTAGATAGGTGAGTACGCATCGAATGTGTCGTTTAACGGTACAAAGTAAGTCTACGACTGCGTACGTACGGCTACAAATTACAATACCTACGAAGATGTATGTACGTATCTACTTACCTACTTACAAGTTACCTACAGGCTAAACCTATATGGTAGGCGTATAGATAAGGAAAACAGAGTTCGCTCTGGCAAAAATTCTTCTCAGATAACATCGATGATCGATTGTGATTTGTAGGACGTGGTACTACGTTCGAGTACGAGTAGAGGTACGAGTATCTATACCTACGTAACATATTATAGGCAACGTATTTTTTCAACAAGTAGAAATCGAATTGCTCATTTTTTCAACATTTGACAGCTTATCGAGGTGTCATGACTCGTGAGAATTTTTCCCTTCCCTCTCCTCGTCTTCATTCGCTACGTCACTGAAGATGTACTATGTGTCGATGTATGTTGTACATGTACGTAAACGTATGTAGGCAGGTACTTGTTTAGCTGCGCATGCCCGCTACTTAGGTATCTAGTTATCTACTCGTAATATCTAGCGATTTATTTGTTGTTGTTTTACCTCGCTAGTCAACTATGATTAATGTTGATTCGTTGTTTTGTCGGGTCGTCATCTCGTAATTTTTCGACGTTCCATCCAGCTATGCAGTACGCACGTCCACGACCCTATCATTAATAGTTTACCTATTAATAATACGATCTAAAAGTAAAATAACCATATCTAATAATTTAAATCTCTCATCGAGAAAATTTAAAACGATAGTCAGGATACCTACCTTACACGCACATTACGTAGACATCGCCGCAGTAGATACATTTATGCTTTGTACTTCCACATACATCGTCAGTTACTTGGTCAAAATGTTTCCATATTGATGATTTTAGTTTCGGAAATATCCGAGGCATTTTAAAATAATTGAAATAAAATCCTTTTAAAGTAAAATTACACTCGATGTACTTCACAAATCGCAATCTTATTGTAAAAAAAATTATTTTTGGCGTCAAACGGTAAATTATTTTTTCCAAGTTGCTATCCGTGACAAAAAATTGATGGGTACCTACTACCTACTCCGCGTCTCTGATATGTCTGTGTCGTGCGTCATCCTAGTTTGTGGAAAATAGTCAGCTACCTCTACCTATAAAATGTATTTATCTACTTATTGGTATAATTGGGTAAAATGCTCGTACCTGCTTCGTAGTAATGTAGTATTCAGCTATCGGCTTATACTATTATCACGTATGTATTTCAGATTGTAACAAAATGCTACTTGTTAACGGTTTGACAAATTTAGCGAAAATGGACGACGTAAGCTTAGATCAAATGGATCCGTATCAACGTGGAGCGAACGATAGAAGTGAGCACCTACCTACTTAGCTATTGACTTTAAAATATTTACGAAAAATACCTATGGCTAGGTACTTGTAGGCTGGAGCCGCTTAGGGCTTACCCGAGGAAGATGTACTCTCATCTAACTAGCTAGGTAGAACGGAGTACCTGATAAATACACGCCCGCTTTACTCGAGTGTTTCTAATTTCAGTCTGGGAATCGATGATCAAAGATAGCTATACGGTGCAGCCAATGAAAGAAACGGAACGCGAAAGGAATTATTACACGGACGCGTTAGGTAAATACTCGTAAAAGAATATCAATACGAATCGTTATCGTACAATGGTCGTGCGTATCCTATACGTTACGCTACCCAACCTACGTACCTACCTACGTACCTAATTACAAATGTTTCTCGACTATTTTTAGAAACAAATTCCGCGGATGAAAACTACTTGGGATCGGCTTCGAACGATGTCGAAGAAAGTATTTCCGATGGTAGAGACGAAGATAGCGATAACTACATGATGGGACCGATGATAGTGCGAGTTCGCACCGACGGCAGTCCCATTCCCGGCGACGACCATCAGCGGACGCATCTACCTAAAGACGAAGACATGGAAGAGCATATGGCAATGAGAAGTAGAACCGTGCCTTCTGTATCCGAATTGCAGGAATTTTTTTCGCCACCTAGTCCCCAAGGTCCTACCAGTACCTCTTCCACTACAACTCGGCGGGCCAATTTGTATTTGTTTTACGATCGATTAAAGGTTAGGCAGCCTGTAGCATCTTACGCGTACGCCTAGGTCTACAGCTACAGTATAATATTTGGTATAAGCGCCCGTACCTGAGTAACTGTAAACTCGCACCTATAAGTAGGTATCCGTACCTATGTGGTAGCGAATGTAGCCTACTTACGACGTATGCTGTACTCGGGTATCAAGGACCTACTTACTAACAACGCCTCGCCTCGCCTCGCCACGACATCACCGGATGAAGCTAAACCCGCATACCTATACCGTATAGGTAGTACCTAGTTAGGTACACCAACCGTACCTATTTTTAGGTATATCTATACGTACAAACGTATAAATTACCAAGGTACTGGGGTTGTACATATGTGGTATTGCACCTTGACCCGCCTATGTATTTATAACTAATAACGTAACTCGTAGCCTAACTAGGTAGCTAGGTAGGAATTACCTATTTGTTTATACTTTTACTCTCCGCGTATCTGTGATTAAGCCGAAAATGGCTAATTTATACTTGGAAATACTCACCTAATTACGTACGGTACCCAACTCCAAGTTACGCATACATACGTATAGGTACCTATTCTTTTTACATGTGTACTATCAACTGTGTACTCGAACTCGTAATCAAATGTGATGGATGATGTTGATGGTGATAGCATTGATAGTCGGTAGACTGGGTGCGGGTGGCGATGACTGATGGTTTTTCTTTAGCGTTGCTCCGTATACTGGGCAGGTAGAAAAAATATCTGAACCTGGACACGAGTACCTAGTCGTGATCTACACTCTACAACCAGCGTACAGGTACAGGTACAGGTACAGGTACTGGAACGAGATACATACTCGTACTTACACCGTAACCCGTAAGTAAGGAGGTTAGGTGTCTACTAGGTATTGCATAGGTACCTAGAAAACTGAATACTGTACCCTCGTTGTCGGCTGCTCGTGTACCTATCCAGCACCGGTAAGCAAGTGCAACGTACTCGTAGGAAGGTATCGTAAAAATATGTATACCTAGACCTACTATAGGTATCACTAGACTTACCTGCGGAAATATTTGTGAGTGTACATGCATATTGCATAATGCAAGTACACCTAAGTACTGTACTGATAAAGTTGGAATATTATTTGCCATATTATGATAATTAAGTAGGCATGCGCGTAGATGTGGGAAGGGATATGCAACACGTGTGTAGGTTTATGTTTGTTTGTTTGTTTGTTTGTTTGTTTGTTTGTTTGTTTGTTTGTTTGTTTGTTTC
>FIZU01064518.1:0-21048 GCA_900064475.1 Pseudococcus longispinus
GGGGGGTTGATAACGGTCTAAATATTATTTTTTACATAAAAAAAAGTAGTTCCTTGAAAATTCGTCAGATCGCGCTTATTATAGTCCCAAAATTCCGAAAAGCACTGGTATTCCATATTCGTACCCTCTCCTCTACGCGGGTATGTAGTAAAGAAGTGTACGTACGTAGTACGCAACGTACTTCCTACACCTATACCTACCCTTTTACGTATTGCTATTTCATCGAAGCCTGCTTACCTGTAGTCGAAGTGGAAATGACTCGATTTTCGGTTTTAGTTTGTATCGGTGTCGGCATGCCAACCTTTTCTTCGGAATCTGCTGCCGCTGCTGCAAACCAAATATCTATTCTAAGTGTATCGCAATTACGAACGCCGCCATGCTGCAGTTTGCTACAGCAGTCCGATTCGTTTTTTTTTTTTTTTTTTTTTTTTTTTTTTTTTTTTTTCAATACGCGGCGTACGTATAAGAAGGTAATTAGATATATCGAATGATAAATACCTAGTACGTACGCGTATCCTTATCAATTACGAGCAGTTGAAAAAATAAGCAAACAAAACATGCACGCACACACACACACCCATTTATGTAGGTAGGTCTAAGTACTTACCGCGTTGGGAAAATTCTACCGAGTGTCCCATTTTATCTGGTACCCCCGTGAGATTTTTTTTCAATAGTTGCAAACATTGATAAAACAAAACAAACGCTCGTTGGTCAGTTTGGTTCAAATATTACCAATTTGCGAACAAAATGTCCCACGGGATGCCACATATTATGGGGCACCCGTTACGTAGGTAAGGATAGCGCACCCATTGGTTACTCGGTAGGACTTGGTAATTGGAGCGAGCCAATTTATGTACGAGTAAATTAGATTGGAGCGGGGAAAAAAATACATAGGTACCAACCTCGAGTTTTGTCCAAATCCGAGGAGGTGATTCATTTTTAGTTGAAAATGCACCGTAGAAATTTTCATTTCCCTAGCTCGAAGGGAGCGGAGCGGCGAGGGCTCAAAGTGGGGCCACATTTGAAAAAAAAATACGGCTTTTTGCCAATTTTGGGTAGTGTCACCTGCCTGATACCTCGGTCACCTTCCTTGAAAAAGTGTAATTCAAGTTTCTACTCCTCCCTAGGCTAGTCACCTCGAAATTGGATACCACTATACTGTCTTGAAAAGTTGCAGATTGCAAAAAGTCCAAATTTCTGAGTTACAAAAAAAGAAATAGGTACCCGCTGTTTGGTGCCAAAACCGGTCTTCCTAACAGCCCGTATTGATGTAAAAATTGATTCGCTTAAAAAAATTGGAAATTTGTCGCATTATTAGGAGCCTTTTTAGTCTAGTTTTGGTATTTTTTTGTAGGTAGGTAGGTAGGTAGGTAGGTAGATAGGTAGGTAGGTGCCTAACTCAAAAATCTCAACTTTTCAACTTCCTGGTAGAGGGTAATAAGACGTGTTATTCAGTTTCGAGGTCGGTGTTCTAGGGAAGCGTAGAAACTCAAAATACGTGCTGGTGGTGGGGGGAGGGTGACCGAGATGCCAGGCAGTTAGAACTACCCAAACGTAGCAAAAGACCGCGTTGTTTTTAAAAGCGGTCCCACTATAAGAAGCATCCGCGCTGTCCGCCTTTGAGCTGGGGAACTATAAATTTCTATGTTGCATCTTCAACTCAAAATGAACCACCCTGTTGGATTTGGTCAAAATCCGAGGGATGTTTTTTTTCACTCTATTCCTTCGACCATATAAGTACAACTAACGTGGACTGCTAACTCGATACAGGGTATATGGGATGATTGCGACACGAGTGTATATCGAAAACCGTTGGAAAATCATTCTAGAAAAGAGGGTGTTTTGACGGCACGGGGGAAATTAAACGGCCGTTTCGTTTCCCTTGTGCCGTCGAACCCCCCCTTGCCACTCCGCAACTGGAATTTTTTACAAATGGTTTCTGATCATCGTGTGTATACCATTTCTTATCACACAACAAGCGGTCCGCGTAGTTATACATGGTCGAAGCTCTACTCTAATGTATTAGATAGGTAGAAAGATAGATAGATAGGGTATAAAATACAGCCGATTACTACAATACCTACAATCGCAACAATATATAGGTACTTACGTACGATAGGTGATAATTATGATAATTGATTGCTGATACGAACGATAGTAGGTCTACGTGTCTAGGTACTATACAACACACGAACACGCCAACATCACGCGTAAGCGTCAATTATGCAACTCGTGATGTACAGCGCATATGGGCATCTGCGCCTTTGCGCGCAAATTTGAGCATATTTTTTCGGGTTTGGTGAGCATTTGTTCGAATGTACGCAAAACTCGCAAAAATTCGACGCGTGTGATGTACTCGTATGAAAGCGAGTGGCTTATAGGTATGGAGGTAGGTATTACCGGAATCAGATGTAGGAATGTCTGATCGTAGAGCCCATGTTACTCTGGGTAAATACTAAATAGTGATTAAAAGGTACGAAAAAATTGCTAATTTTGAAATTTCGGGTCCTATTTTTCATTTGTCTCGCGATTTTTAATTCTTTTTTAACGCTTATACGCGAAATCGTGAAAATGCGTGCTTTTGTACATCACTACGCGCAACATAGATAGGTACCTAATACCTATTATCTACGTTCACCAACACGTAGGTACCTACATACGCATATAGATAGCCGATAGGTAAATGTAGCTACTAGAGGTGTACGAGTTACTCGCGTTCTCATACTCGTACCTACACGTGTAGTACCTACCTGTAGGTCTGGTTGCGCAGGGACTAAACAGAAGCAAGCGGTAGGTATTACAAATACGCGTGTTGCGTCGGTACGGGTCCTAGTAATAGGTACCTAGGTGGTGACTGGTGAGTAGCGGAGCCGATACTATCGGCTAATTTAGGTACCTACCTACTTAGTGTAAGTAAATCAAAACTCGATGCTGGCACTAGCGGTAGGCTATACCAGGCAAAAACTGGTTAAACCAAGTCAAAGTACGAGTATATAAGTAATACGTATTTAACGTGCATAGGTGGTAGCTGGTAGGTAGCTAGGTACTAACTAACTAGTAAGTATTAAAGGACGCAAATTCAAAGTTCAAGTACGTTTACGGTTTAGCTACGTACGTAAAAACAAAAACCATCGACAGCTTTGAAGAAAACGATTGGTACGATGGTGGTGAGATGACGGCAGCACTCGTAGTATTCGTAATTCGTATTCTACTCGTACGTATTATATCGCATCGCGTCGTACATTTTGCTTCTCGGCTTCCCGCCACGACAAAGGACAAATTGGCTTTTCGTATTACTGGATGGTGCGGTGCGGTGCGATGCGGTGCGGTGCGGTGTTGGCCGGCGGTCAGTCGTTTTCATTTACTTAACCCGATGAATTTCGTAGGCACGTTGGAAATACATAAATGCTCGTATAGACAGACAGATAGATAGGTAGGTAGGTAGGTAGGTAGGTAGGTAGGTGGGCAATTACGTCGATACGACGGGTAGTTGTTGCTCGCGGAATGTCATCTCATTACGATACGACGATCAAATGATTTCAACGGTGGCTGAGTAAGTGAGTGAGAGTGGGACGGGGGGAGGGGCGCAACTGGTCGCGTATATCAGAAATCACAGCCGATTTTATCACAGGTAGTTAGATATTTCGCGGGTAATCAAACATTCCGTTATTTTAAGATAGGTAGGTAAGCGTACGTACGGACATTTTCATTTCTATTCGCCCAAGTACATACTCTCTACCTACCTACCTAGGTAATGTTTCAATTTTGAACTTTTTCTCACTCGTGACTTGTAAGTAACAGAGTACGCAAACGCAACGAAGTATACAAGTGACTAGCAAACGAGTGAATATACGAGTGAGCGAGTAAGTTAGTAAGTAAGTAAGTAAGTAAGTAAGTAAGTAAGTTAGTAACGAATTAAGATGTTTATTCGAATGATTAACAAGTAAAAGTACGTAGTACTTATGTACGTGCGTAACATGTGTGTATACGTAGGTGGGTAGATAGGCAGTTGATACTACGACTACACCTACTTCCGCACGTTGATCGGTTGCTATGAAATTATTGGCGTAGTACTGGCACTGATTGCGAGGCGGCGGCGCACCCGCAAAAATTCGATAGGTTCGCGTGTAGGTATACACCATGTAGAGTACCTATAGGCTTGGGTAGGTCTAGGTATCTAAGTTGTTGCGCTTTGCGCGCTAGATGAATAGGCTTAGGTACACCTAACTGTAAACGCGTACCTATACTCGTAAGTTAGAAGTTGAATGGGTAGACGAGTACCTGCACTTGACATCATATCGCATCGCGTCGCATCGTATGTGTCTCCGATAAGCTCGTACGCTGCTAAATCGTAGGTTGATATAGGTAATATGTTTTTGGTACGGGTATACGGGCGTGGGTATGTGTACGCGTACGCGTACGCAGTACGTACTCGTAGGTATAGATAATTTATCGTTCGTACACGTACCTCTACCTATGTTGTACGTCCACTGTATGTACTCGTAGGCCTATATGTGATTTAGCTGCTCAGCAACGGTTGGTACATTTACCGCTGGCCTCTTCGAAAAGTATCTCGAAAGCTTCGTCCACGTGTTTGAAATCTTCGTCGAGTCTTTGAATTTTTACCGGCGAACTTTGTCGCGTAGCGTTGACGAACGTGGACGTGGACGCGGTGGCGGTGGCGGTTGAGAGGAGTTGCGACTGCGATTGCGAGCGTTTGTTTTTGTTTAGAAATTGTTGGACCGTTTGCTGTTTGACGGCGATGTCTTGGGCGGTGAAAGCGGGTTCGTATTGCTTAGGCATGGCGGTCAAATTATGCGTAGACTTTGCTCGCGGTATATGCTGCCGAACCGGAGACGGCGGTTTGGCTTGTTTCATTTTTTCCATAATCATTTGATGCCAAGACTCGGATTTTTGCAGCACCGACGGCATTATTACGGGCGACTGGGGCGGCGACCGACTCTGTTGTACGACGATGGTCGGCGAAACTTTGGCGTGAGCGGCGTTCGTTGTGGCCGCAGCCGTTAACGGTTTGAAATACGCTTTTTCGTTGATTCTGGCGGTCGCAGCGGCCGCACGTTGCGACGATCGCTGGTCGCCAACTCCGCTGCTGCCGCCGCCGCCGCCACCGCCACCGCCAGCCGCGTTCAAGCTTTCGAATTTATTCCTTTGATTGAGCACGAAAAATTGTTCCGGCAAGTTTTCTTCGCTTTCGTTCAGCGTTAAAATTCTGATTTGCTTTTTAACGGGTTGCGAAGACGCGATCGAGGAAAGCGGCGACGACGGAGGGTGAGGGTGAGGGTGCGGCTGCGCTTGCGTCGACCAAGCTTTCGGTTGAGTTTTTGTGAAATTTTGCAAGCTGGGAGATTTTTCGGCTAGCTTTTGATAGGTATTGGCGGGTACCGTCGCTGTGGTCGCTGTGGTCGCTGTGGTCGCCGTCACCGTCGACTGCTTCAAACGCTGCCCCTGCTGCCCCTGCTGCTGTTGCTGCGGTTGCTGTCGATGGTAATTCGTTTTGCTATCGACCACGACCGCTACCGACTGCTGAGCGTTTCCCATAATTTTAGCCACCGGCGCACGCTGATGCGAAAATTCCGTCGACCGCTGTCCGTTCCACGGTGACGAGCTCGTTTCTGTTTCGAGATGTTGCCGGCGATCGACGCTACGGCATTGATTCGAGCGTGGCATCGGAGCGGCGATCGCGTGAGTTCGAACGACGATATCGTTAGCGCTCGACCAAGGCACCGTTGGTGGTGGTGGTGGTGGCGGCGGCGGCGACAACGGCGACGAAGGCGAGCGAGGAAGTTGACCGGTGCCGTGTACGAGTAAATAGGAACTGGGCTCGTTCAGAAAGTAATCGTTCTTGGCGTAATACACGGTCGGCGTTAACGGCTTTTTATGCCGAACGGCGTCAACCGCTTCCGCAGGCTGGCTGATTTTTTGCAAATCTGCGATCGCACGCTGGTATTGTCGCGTCGTTGCGCTCGCCTTGGCGTCGGTCGGCGCGTAATATGTTCTGGGAGCGTGAGCTTGGTGATCGGGTACGGCAGACGCCGTTGTTAGGCGAGAAGATTTCGCTTGCTTGACGGTTTGAACGGCGGACGACGGAGACAGCGAACTAGTATGAAATGGCGCTACTTTGGTAACCGGCTTGAAGGGCGACTTTTGCGCGTGAGTAAAACCTTGACGCGGTAGCGTCGACGTCGACGACGAAAACGTTGTGGCTGCGCGACGTATGGGCTCGAAATGCGAAGTCGACGACAATTTAACCGAAGCGAAGGTCGGGGTAAGCGATGGCGGTGGTAGTTGCGGTTGCGGTTGCGGTTGCGGCTGCGGCTGCGGCGAAGAACCGGACGTATTTGCGCTTTCGAAAGCCGTCTTGATGTTGGAAAAACGATTGCTCCATTGAAGGCCGCCCGCCGCCGAAGGATTGTACGCGGTCGTTTTGGAATGCGCCTCGTCTTGTTTGGTATGCTCCAAGAATGCCGCGAATTTTTTATCGTTTTCGGTTTTCAGCTGCAGCTTGGGCGCAGCAGGTTTCCCAGCGAGAGCCAGAGCGGCGGCGGCGGCGGCATTGGCGACGGCAGCGTCCGCCGCGATTGGCGCGATTTTGGCGGTGCGTTTTTGGTAGACGGTGGCCGACGATTCGTCGCCCGAAAACCAAACCTCGCGGGGGGCGTCTGCGCCAGGAGCAACGCCATCATCGACGCGTATCGGTTTCGGCACCACGTCTATAGTGTTGGCGCGTTTCATACGCGACGTTTTATTATATTTACGTTGAAACCGCGACGGCGTCGCTTTTTTCGCCGTCTCGTTCGAGGCGACGGCCGCGGCGGTCACCGTTACGTTCGTCTCTTCTTCTTCGGTACTAGAAATATCGCTCGGTTCGTCGCCAAAATATTCCGATTCCGATTTCGATTTCGCGCTCGTTCCATCCGCCGATTCTCTATTCGTCGCCCAACTCGTATCGCGGTGATTTTGGTCGGCGTCGTCGCGTTTCGATTTTTTATCATCGACGTCGGAAGCGCGTAACGATCCCGCTGCGATGGAATGGTGTCTTGTAAAGGTCGTCGGATTTTTCGCATCGCCGACAAACGCGTTGTTATCGCAGCAGCCGGCAGATATCGGCGTCGGCGTTGGCGTAAATTTCACCGGCTTATATACCTTACCGCTACTGTTGGACGACGATTCGTATTTCATAGGCGCTTGCAATAGCGGTGACAGCGATAACGCGGTATTGCGGTTGCGGTTGTCGTTGTCGTCCTCGTCGTCTAGTTGATCGGTAACGTTTTGGGCGACGGCGATCCATCTGCGCGCGTCGTTCAATTCTTCGCGACTCACGCCGACAGTGTGCCTGGCTTTGCGATTAGAGGCGGTCGTTGTTCGTTTGTGCAACGACGACGACGACTGCTGCTGCTGCTGCTGCTGCTGCTGCTGCTGCTGCTGCTGCTGGTGGTATTGTTGGCTGCTGCTGCCCGCGGCGCAAGATTGCGGAGACAGCGACGGCGACGATCGCGGTGTTTCGGTTACTTTCAAACAAGACTGCAATTTGGTAACTAACGGAATTAGAGATGTACGTCTAGCCGCGTCCAAATTCGGCAACGCGTTTTCCAATTTGTTCAACGCGCCTTGCACTTCGGCTAAAAGCTGCGGATTCAGCAGACGCAAATCTTCTCCCGATTCGGTTCCGGAGTCGTCGATTACGCCGCCAGCGTCGGCACGCTGACTCGATTGCGCGTTTGCAGTTTGTTGCGGTTGGGATCGCGGTAGTATCGTCGCCAGAGGTACTCCAGCGCACTCGTCCTCGTTAATTTGCGAACGCGGATACGAGTGCAACTCGCCGCTGGCAAAAGTTGCAATCGACGTTGTCGCGTGTTCGGACATTTTTGTCGAGACTGCGGCTGCGGCTGCGGTCGCCGAAGCCGTTGGAACTTGTATCGGTTCTGCTGCACACCCTGCAAACACCACGCGTTTCATACATAGTCCTAAGAGAGGGAAAAAAAAAAAAAAAAAAAAACGCAAAAAAAAAAACTCAAAACGCAAAATGCTCAAAACCGCAAACTGTATGCGACGTAGTACGCTACCGCTAGTTACGTATGCACTCGATTGGTAATACGCTTGCAGACTGCAGTTGCAAGCCTAACTACATATTCGCATACGTATGCTAGCTAGCCGCTGGTCGAAGATGAAACTACGAGGGACCTACTACAGAGGTATCAGTACCCGTATTCGTACGTGCACCCGTGCCTACTCGTATGTCATACTCGCAGCATACGTAGCAGGCCAGGCGCCAGGCTCTCTCTAGATAACTAACTAACTACTGACGAGCGATGCTATGTGGTGAAGGTACCTACTTATACATCTATCTTTCTTTCTTTCTATCCATCTATCCGTAGTTGGCAATTTCGACAAGTAACCATCACCGAGTTAGTAACTTACTAAACCGCCGACGATGCAGGCACGCGTATTTACGTACCATATACGGTACAGAGGCGACCAGGCGAATTAGGATTAGACTGTAAGGTAGATACGGTAATCAAAATTAAGTACCCGCCACCCGCCTTCCTAGGCTATATAGGTAGGTACGTTAGGTAGCTCCACCTCTACCTATTGTCAGACCAACAACCAATAATATCACTAGTACCCAACTATACCCACTAGAAGACTCCGTCCTCCGTCCTTCGTCCTTCGTCAAGCATCGTAAAATGGAAAGCGTTATTGGTTAGTGCGAACGCGAATGCGAATGCGTTAATAGTACCTATATGTAATGTACGTTAGCACGTTATTACGCCTGCTTGGTTAGTAGGTGGGTATAATGATTACTCGGTATCGTGTTGTCAGCGAGCTAGGCTAAAGATTGCGACGACGATGTCGTTATCAGTAAGGTTAGGTACTGAAAGAGGTAACCACGACTACGACACGAACGTGATGCGATTATCGTTGTAACGTGTCATGTACTCGTGTACTTACACCCAAGTACCGATAACACTGTTACTCGTACGGGTACGCGACACGCGTCCGCTGCCTGGCTCGCTGAAACGATACATCAGTTGGCTTGGTTGGGATGGCGAGGACTTGCGTAGCACTTGATAGGTGGTAGGCACTGGGCACTACGGGTTGTGGTACTTACTTTTAATCGCGGATTCAGAATCTGAACTTGCCATAGCGTTTCGCCATAGGCTTACAGATACGGTAGTTCCGGCTGCGGCTGCGGCTCCGGCTGCGGCTACGGCTACGGTTTCACTTTTGCCGGCGCTGCAGATCTCGTGTAAACGTTGATTTTCGAAATTTACGCGCCCCGAATTCAGCTGCAACACGCGTAACGCGAATTCATTTAAATTCGTAGGTACAGGTAGGTAGGAACCTATCTAGATAGTTTGTAGCATTAGCATGCGCGATATGGCGCAGCGGCGTACATATGGGGTTAGCGATTAGCCCCTAGGTAGGAGGTGAACAAACTCGTTCGCAATGGAACCGAAACCTACGTAGGTATGTAATATACACATATATGTATTTCGAGCGCATCTACGTAGCTACCGCTACCCGCTTCCTACCTGAATTCCTAGCCGGTACCGGTACCCGGAGTACTATATAATGCTATAAGCACGTATGTATAGGTACTTACCTACACGTAAATACATTCGTGTAGGTAAACGTAAACATAGGTAGCCTACGATACGACTATATCGTTGTCTGTTCTACTACCATACTTGTACGAGTAGTTGTACTAACCTACTCGAGAAATTCCATCAAGGTTGGCAGATCGCTACAACTGAGTACGCCAGCAATTAGGTATGTACGTACAGGTATAGGTAGGAAGAAATGGAGGAACGAATGCGCGCGAGCTGTTACCAATTCAAAACCAGCCTTTTTCGAACAATCGGTTGGTAGATAGGTAGATACGGTAGCAACGTGTACCACGATGCAAATGTAAGCGTATTACTCGTAGTCGTACCTATGCAAAACGTACGTCCCGCAGCAACAACCAACCAAATCGTTTTCCAGTTTCGAACCGTACCGATGGCTCGGTCAATATCGATGCGAGTAGATGAGAAAAGAAAACGATCCGAAAGTTTGTCGAAGGATGCGAATAACCAGAATAAAACTGCGGTAACCGATGATTTACAATATCGATAACAGCAACACCACCACCACCACCACCACCAACAACAACAACAACAACAACACAACAGTTAGATAGTAGGTAACTACTAGCTAGGTAGTAGGCAACCCTGCTGTCGATACAGCTTTGCAACAATAACGACTACGACTACGACGACGACGACAATCGGAATCATAAAACAACAAAAATGAAACGAGACCAGAAGTTGGTGCTAGCGGCGCGGCGCGGTGCGGTGCGGCGGTTAATGATTGTCGATGGCGACTTGGCGAAGGTACGTTGACGAAACAGATAAATACGTACACGAGTAGCGATTTTCGGCGGGTACTGAATTATGCGAGAGTATGTACGACTCGCGAGTAAATTCGTAGTCGTATCGTAGATAGATACGTAATGTAGGTAGGTAGGTAGGTAAGTAAGTAAGTAAGTAAGTAAGTAAGTAAGTACTAAGTAGTTGGATAAGTATACGTACGTATACGTGAGTAAACGATGTCGCGTCGCTCAATTGTTAAAGATTGATGAAATGAATGTCGAGTACAATATCGTTCGGACGTTCGTACCAAAATAGGTATGATTGTGCTTGTGCAGCGTACTTTGGAGCAGCGGTCTATTTTTGTATTTGCGACTATGGCGGGCCGGTGGTGGTGGTGGCAGTGGCAGTGGTGGTGGCGGTGATATGGTAAATCGAGCGCAGTCCGTACTGACGTACGATTTTTTTTCTTCATTTCGCTTTCTTTCTCCTTTCCATACTCGCGTCGTTTCACTCACTCACTCACACACGTAATCGCTCGCTCATTCGGGTAGGTACTTGATTAGGTACAACTGGAGAAATGAAACGATAGGCAGCTAGCTATCTATTTGAAAAAAAAACCGGACGGGAATATCGGTTAGGTATCTACTTAGATGGTTAATTCGCGCACCACGTAGGTACGCATACCATACGCGTAAGTACCTATTTACTTATGGCGCGCAACAACTTGAGTCTTTGCCAAATTTACGTAAAGAGAATAATTCGCGCAGCAGTCACAGTCGCGTCGCGCCGCGTGCGGTGTTTATTGCGAAGAATTTTCGCGAAATAACGACAACTTTAATTACATTTACGGCACGTACGGCATAACCGTATGTAATTGCCTAGCTGCCTACATCGGTGAAAAAGGTGAAAAAACTGGTATAGGTAGGTAGGGAGCTAGGTAGACACCTTATTTACCTAGTCTCGCTGTATATGCGTACCTATAGAGAGTTAACTAATTCGTCAGTTGTAAGTTGTAAGTTGTAACCAACCGGGATTCAACCGTAACCGTTCAAAAATTGGTCAAGTACGAATAACTGTACGGTAGGTATGCGGCTTCGTATATCTCGCTGAACACCGACGAACAACTCGTAGCAACTTTAGTTGGTATGTCAATGTGCGATATAGGTAAGTAGGTACCGACTTATATAGGTAGCCTTTAGCCTATCGTTGCTTACGCGAGTAGGCAACTAGGCAGCTACGAAGTAGCTACATTATATAAGGAGGTAAGGCGTAGCGCCCGCGCGTAGGTAATTACAAATACTTATTTGCCAAAATTTTAGTCGTAGCTGTCTAGGTACTCACGGAAATTGGTGCAAGTGCGGATTCGTGCGCGTATGCGGATACCGAAGTTTGTACTAATCGTCGCGTGGCATGATAATGGTCCTGCTGATGCTGCCGATGGTGATGAAGAACGTGAAACTGCGGTTGCTGCGTTTCGTCGCCCGCATTACGCGTACTCATCTCGGATGTTATCTGGGACTGGGACTGGAACTGGGACTGAGACTGGGAGACACGATGGTGTGCGACGCTGCTGACGCCTTCTTTCGTAAACGAACCTTCGTATCTGGAAACTGTAGAAACCGATGCCGCGTGTACGGCACCCGACTATAGATTTACTCGTATCTAGTTTCGCCGATACCTGCCTAGCTACTCTACGTCTATCGCCTACATAATACACACGCCACTGACGCAGCCCCGCGTTTGCGAGGATTACGAATAGTCAACTCGCGATTGTACCAGCTCGAGCGCGGACCCGGCTGCAACTCGAATTTTTTGTCCGTATTTAGGCCGCGTGGAAATTCGTCCGCACTTGGCACGTATCGAGTCTCGAACACAACACACCGAGAATGGGAAAGGCGAACCTCGGTACGTGCGAGTAAAAAATTGATAATTTTTCTCGGTACAGGTGCCTGTTTCGATATTTGATGGGGCCAAGTGCGGACTTTGGCCGCGTCCGCTTTTCGCGTAGCCCGCGTAACACCTTCGAACACTAATTACTTCACTTACGGTCGTTTTCGCAGCTCCTCCGCTCCACTTGACTTCCGTAATCTCGTCGAAAAGGCGAAGGCGAAGGCGAAGGCGAAGGCGACGGCGACGAAGAGGATGACCGGGCCGTTTCACGAATGACGCTACGACGCTGTTCGTTGCTGGTTTCCGGTGACGGACTTTTCGAGCCTATCTTAGTCGGTTTTGCCTTCAATTCCAACTGGCGCTGGCGCTGCTGCTCCCGCCGAATTGATCGAATTTGAGCGCGAATTTTACTCCTTACGTCGTATCTGGTCGCTTCTTCCAACTACAACAAAGACAACCACCGCGCTAACTGATCTGATAGCCCGAAGACAGGCAGACAAGCCATAGTAAGCAGGTAAATAGGTACAAGTATCGATACGGTAGCGTAGGCACTTCGAGTTGAATATAAGTATGATTTTTTCGCTTGCAAAATTGTTCGAGAGGGAAACAACTTACCATCGTCTGTAGCAATTCTGCGTCGAATATTTCTTCGATATTATCGAATTGTTGTTGGCTGGTCAAAGTTGAGACGGCGACAACATCGCGGTAGTCGCCACCACTTGCCCGTTTCGCGGAAGACGAGTCCGCGTTCGCGTCGGTCGGCTGTTGTAACGGCTCGCGTAAGCGACGGTCTCGTAGTTCTACCTGGACGCGGTGGTTGAAGCGACGTTCATCCGTTTTCACAGTTTTCGTTGCCGTTGCCGTTGCCTTGACACGTTTTTCCGGCGACTGCTGCCGATTACGATGCTCGGTGGTAATCGCCGCTTGGCGAGCCTCTTTTGACCGAGTACGAGCGGAAATAGGCTCGCGAGCCGGAGACTCGGTAGCACGATCGCCGCTGCTACTGCTGCTACGGCTACAGCTGCGGCTGCGGCTCCCAAATCGTATTATAGCCGTGTGATCGAATTGCTTGCTTGGTTTTATTTCGACCGTAGTCATTTCGATCGGTCTCGGTGTGGAGCTGGTTCCCTGGACTCTCTCGCCTCTCGTGGTGGTAGTAGTAGTAGCAGTGGTAGTCGTCGATGGCGACCAGGTCTTGTCCGCCGTCGTTGTCGCCGACACCTTAGCGGGCTCTGTTTTGCGTCGAGGTTGATCGTCTCGTTCGTTAATACGATTCCGAGATTGCAGCGGCTGCTCCGTCGTCACCGAGACGCCGGAAACGCGTTCCGCCGCAAACAGTCGGTAATCGTTTGCCGACAGTTTCTTCGATACAGTTTTATGACGCGCGGCTTCGTTCTTGTCGCTGTCGCGGTCACGGTCGTTCGCGTCATCGACGTCCTCGGCTACGTAGATTTTAGTTTTATTTTCGATCGATTGCGGACGAACGCGAGTCTTTCCAGCGTCAGCGTCGACGACGACGACGCTTTCCCACATTTTTTTCGATTCGCGTACGTTTTGAGCGTCGCGCAAAGATTGCCGCCGAATGGGCGTCGTTTCTACCGGTACGCCGTCCGTTTCGACAAATCCGCCCTCCTGAAATTGGCAAATGCGTTGCGCTACGTTCACGTTGACAGTTTGCTGCGTCATCTCTCGGTCGTCCGTTTCTTTTACTTTAACGACGCGTTCGTGCTCCGCTTCGGTTCGGTTTTCGTTTTCGTTTTCGTTTTCGTGTTCGTGTTCGTTTTCATTCTCATTCGCGCTTGGGCGATCGTCCTCTACGAAATGCGTAATCTTTTCGAATCTCGGTATCGTCATCTTTTTCAGCGCGATTAAATCGTCAGATTCTACTACGCGATCCGCGTACCTGACGCAGTCGGCGCCGCCGTCGCCGTCGCCGTCACCGTCGCATTCTTCGACTGTAGTTGTCGGCGACGTCGGGCGCGATTCCTGTTTGTTGGTGGGCGTGGTGGTGGTGATTGCGGTCGTCGATTTGAACTTTGTTTCCAGCGACGAAGACGGCATTCTAACCATCGCGTTCGGATGTTGTGGCTGTTGTTTTTGCTGTTGCTGTCGAGGATGCGGATGTCGCCGACGATCGCGAGTCGTTGTCGAATCGACGTTTTTCGCTCGCGTTTCCAATTTTTTGTCAGCCTTGGCCAAACCGGAGGATACGCTGTCGGACGATTTGGCCGGTAGGCGGTCGAGTGTGTGGTCAGCGCGAACGGCGGAGGATTGCTTTGTCGGGCGACGCGCGTCTAATGGTAGTGGCTGTGGCCGTGGCCGCGGCGTTCGCTTCGCAGAAGAGTACGGTACCGATATCCGAGTCGCCGTCGCCGTCGTTACATTTTTTACGCTTTTCTCGGGCGCGACGGTTGCGCCGTCGCCACGTACATCGCAAGGTTGCGTTTGTCGCCGCAAATTTTTCGACAACGACCTCGATTTTCCGGTATCGCGTTTCGAGCAGGCCACTTTGGTCACGCGCGGTTCGACTTGGGCGGAGATATTCTTTTTCGGCGGTAACGGGACGTTTTTACGCTGCAGATGCGTATCTTGCTGGCGCGTGCGTGCCCCCGGAGTACGGTTACTAGACGACCGGAGTGTCGACGACGACGTCTGCTTTTGCGGAACGCTTCCCGGCCATTTGGCACCGTCGTTCGCGCCTTTCGAATTCGGCCTTTTCGTCTTTACCGCGTTTGTTGTCGGTACGCGCCGGCTGGAACAGCCGTCGTCGTCTTTTCGCACCGAGGCCGACGAGTGTCGGTGACGTTTTCGTTGCGGTTGAGGCGAGCTCGCCTTCGTCGCCTTGTTTTGGGGACCGCTGCGCCGACTCGTGACGAGTATTTCACCATTGCCGGCTCTCCCGCTTACCTTTGTTTTGTACGTTTTATTTGGTTGGCTCTTGGTCGTCGTCGTTGGCGTGGCCGTGGCCGCGGGTGTAAGCCTCGACGTCGGACGCGACGACGTTTCGGGTCTGCGAGCGAGTGCTCTAGACGTCGTAACACCGTTATCGGCGTTATCGGCGTTGGCCCCTCTACGCGTACTCGTCGTCGTCGTCCTTGTGGTCGTCGCCTTCGGCCTGGTGACCATTTTTTGTACGCGATCGTAACATTCCTTCCTGGTTACCGTCGCAGCGCTGGGAGGCGGTTCTTCGGTGTTGGCGCGTTTTTTGGCGCTAGCGCCGGTAGTCGTTCGTACAGACTGAAGCGAATGATTGACGTGTTGTTGTTGTTGGCGTTGCTGCGGCAGCGGTTGTCGACGTTGATGACGGTTAAACGGTTTCGCAGGTCGCGGGTGCGATACGACTTTCGACGGTGGCGAAATACTCTCGTCGCCGTCCATTTCTCCCAGCGCGACCATTTTTCGCCGCTTTACGGTTTCTCGTCGTTGTTTTTCGTTACGGTTACGGTAGTCGGCGGTGGCCACCATCTCGGTCCGTGCTTTTCGTTCGTGTTCGGCGGCCAATTGGAAATCTGCGGGCTTGCGCGGTTGTTTTCGCTCTCGGTTAAGCCGACAAACGTTTTTAATTCGAGCGTCGCCCACGTGGGCCGACGTGTCCGATGCGATAGCGGTGGTGGCGGTGGCGGATGGTGGCGGCGGCGCCGTCAACACCGTGGCGGCATTCGCGCTAACGGACGAACTCGGATGATTTTGCGTCCGCGGTGATGGTTCGTAATCATTTTCGACGATTTCTTCGATAACAACGCCGCCGCCGCCACCATTTTCCATCGCGTCGTCGGCCGAAGAACCCGACGAAGATGAATCGGACGTCGATGGGTTGCTCTCGCTATCGCTGCTACGCGAATTCCTCCTCGGCGTCGTCGACTGTCGTACCGAATCTTTCTTTTCGGCTGTAACGTTGGTTTTGATCTGCGTCGCGGGCGAAGTCGCGCATTTCTGAATTTTTCGGTTCGGCGATGGCGCGGCAACATTTCTGTGGGCTAAGCCGGAGAATGGGGCTTGCGGTTCGTCGGATGCCGAACGACGTGTCGGCGTGTCGTCGATCACTCGCGGTCGTTGTGCGACGTACAACTTGTTGCCGCCGACGCCGCTGCTTTTGGTCGCGGTCGCCGCCAGCGGATGGTCGCTTTTTTCACGCTTTCGTTGATCGATGTGGCGTGAAAACGATAGTTTTTCAGAGCGCATTTCGCACACGTCGGCAACCTTCGTAGTAACTGTATCCGCCGTTACCGTTCGAGGCGGGTACGACTGACGTCGCGTCTGCGTCTCGAGCCGTTCGCTTTTGCCGCTTGTGTTACGAGCTTTGCTGTCAGCATCGTCGCCGTTGCAGCCACCGCCTCCGCGGCTCGAATTATTAGCCTTCATTTTTAGCGTAGCGCCAACCGCGGACGACGAGCGCCGCCGCAGGTTCTCGGCGTCCGTTGTTTTGTACGTTGCGCTCGAGTCGTCCGAGTCGTACTGGATGGTCGAACGCGCTTGCTGACGGTACTTTGTCGTTGCCGTTGCCGTTGCCAAGTTGGTACGGGTATACTTTTCGTGTGGCGGCGACCGGTACGTGCGGCAAGCTACTAGGCGATTTTGAAAGCTGGCTGTCAGTTTGTCGTTGAGCTGACGATAGCCGTTGTGCTTTTCGGGACTAGCTCGAGGTGTTTTTTCGGGGCTGGAACGCTCGGTAGACGATTTAGACGAAGATAGCCTGACACTGGCGCTGCCTCCGCTACTCGGCGTCGGACTGGCGCGCAGCGAGCTGGCGAACGCGTTATGAGTTGCGCTCACGTCGTGCGAAATTTTACTCGCGGCAGCGTCTACGATCGTGCTCGTGCTCGTTGTCTTTGTCTTTGTCGTCGTTGTTGTTGTTGTTGTTGTTGTTGTCGTCGTCGTCGTTGTCGTAGTCGACGACGTAGACGTCCTCGTCCTATTATCGATTAGCGAATCGAAATTACGACGCTCTTGGACGTCGACGTTGTCGAAATCGCGATCCGGTTCTAGCGTGTAGACATCGATAGCCGTTTGTTGCGACTGGTTACCGCGGCCGAAATCGTTTTCCACGCCCGAATGATTCTCGCGCGTGGAAGTGGCTTCGTTTGTTTCGTTTGTCGTCGTGCAGCGACGGTGACTACGTTGCTCGAACGACGACGCCGTTTCCGTTTCGGCCGTCGATTGTCCACTCGCACCGCTAGTAATAATTCGAAGACGATGTTCGCTGTTATCTGCCGCCGCCGTCGCCAACGCCGCGTTTGCTGTTGTTGCCGTTGCCATCGTCGTCGTCTCGACGGTTGAGCTGATCGGTATTCTCGTTTCTTGGAGGGTAGACGTAGACCGGACGCTGCACTTGTAGTCTTCGTGGTCCGTAATAGACGGCGTTTCTGTCCGAATGTCGTCTATCCCTTGAAAAAGCGTCGGCGTTTCGTCGAAATGTTGGTTTCGCTCTTGCCGCAGCAGCTCTTTATCGTCGCTCATCGACGAATACGTTTCGAAGGCGCCCGCAGTTTCGCTTTTATTCGTGATTTCAGTCCGGATTCGATACTTTTCACTAGCCGTTTCCAACGTGGGCGAAGCGGAGTCTCGAATTTCTTTAGTCTTGGCCGAGATAAAACCTCGGTCGCTTAGCGATTCGGCGTGCGAAGAAGCGACGGTCGATTTATAATCGGCGCCACTGCCGCCGCCGCTGCCACCTACACGGCTGTTAGTTTCGTGTTTTACGTAATAGCTCTTCAAACGTTCCTCTCGCAACTTGTACATGCGTAAACGAATTTCTTTCTTGCGGCCAAAGTCTCGCGTTTGTTGCCACTGCAAAAGTACAAATGCACGCGTTAATGAAAATGAATCAGATATACCTACGTACCTACGTACGTCGTTGCTCAATTGTTGCGCAGTCAAAACTTGTATTAGGACGCAGGACGTACGAGCTATCAATGGTACTACCACTACCATCGCAACCACAACCACAACCACAACCACAACCACAACCACAGGACCCTAAGATACCACATAGGAGGTGTGATGTACGAGTATAGGTTAATGGTGGATTAGCGTTGGCCATTGGACGGCGGTAGTACGTAGGTAGTAGGTAGTAGGTAGGTACAAGTGCCATCTCTTACCATATGTCGAAGGGTATCCTCGTCTTGAATTGTATTTAAATCGTCCGATTGAGTGCCGGAGTTGTAAATTTTGCTCGCCATAATTACGTTAACGCGTATCTACCACTGCGCTGCGCTGCGACGCTTCGCTTGCGGGTCTCTAAAAGCGTTGCTGCGCTGCTGAAATTGTAAATTTTCAAACATCAGCGTCTTCGATCGTAAATACGTGTACGAATATAATCCAACATTTGGCAGCACCCGCACCCATCCTAATTCCTAATCCTAAATAATAAGCCTAATTATCTAGCCGTCGCTGTAATAATATGAATTTGTAGCTACGAACTCGTACGTAGGTACGTACATCTACCCCTAACTGCTAGTGCCTGTGTACTCGCGCTCGTGTCTACAAACATGCCGTATACGGATACGGCGATACGCCCTTTGTTTTTGTACGAGCTACTGTTGCACCAGTACACCTAAATACCTACCTTCGAATTGACAAATTATACCCGGATACCTCGCACAAATATCTATTAGTATAATAATCGTATCGAACCGCTTTTATCTTGATGGGTGGGCGTAGGTCGTTGCCTATACCTACCCAACGTTCTTGCGGCAAGCGGCAAACACACGATCGGATATTCGGATATACTCGTAAGCCGGCCGGCCTTATTACCCGATATCTACCTATCTACCTACGAGACTTGGTAATTTTAAGCGAGCCCGAACGGCGGACGCCGGTAGCAGACACCGCGAAGAAGATAAAGAGAAAATACAAAGAATGCTCGAAACAAATGCTAGAACCGGGGACCGCGTTAAGCTCCAGCGATCCGGCGAAGAAGAGAGGCGCGCGGATTACGAACTTGGACAAAAATTTAAAAATACTCGCAACCGGTACGAGGCACCGCACCGCACCGCGACGCGCCACGCCACGCTTACAAGTTTCGCGGTATGATAGTGACAGCCGCGGCGGTGGCGGTGGCAGTGGGGGTCGTGACCACGGCGATGGCAGAGCGACGCGACGTAATTTGACCAAAGTTGTCAAGACGAAGCCGATCATTAGTTGCCATAAATGGCGAAGCTGCGATCGAATTAGGGCGAAAGTGAGTGCGAAACGTTGAATTCGTCATTGAAAAGACCTCGCGGTCGTATAGTCGTGTCGTCCCGTCTTGACGAGCCGAGAGAATCGAAGAAGCGGAGAAGCGAAAGAAGCGAAGAACGAGCACCGTTGCATATTACAGGTACGTGGTAGGTACGTAGGTACAAGTACAACGTAGACGATCTTCTACCCAGTGCCCACCCAATCAACCACCCACTCACTCATTTACTCGCTCGCTCGCTCGCTCGCTCACTCACTCACTCACTCACTCACTCTCACTCGTTCGTTCGTTTGTTCATTCATTCATTCATTCATTCATTCATTCACTCACTCACTCGCTCACCTAGCCAGCCAGCCTGCCGCGCCGGCCGCGTCGTATCATGTATGTGGGCCTAAACTCCGCTGGTATAGCACAGTGCAGCGACGTGCAAGCGGCAAACTGCATACAGCAATAGATTACACACGCTCAAACTACGATTAGGTCTAGGTACCTAGGTTATGGTATCGTAGTGCACCTACAAGGTAGGTACCTACGTACCTACGTGCCTACGTATAATTTTTCTTACGTTAATATCGATACCACTTTTACCAAGTTACAGGCTGGAGAAGAGGGCAACAGAGGGTCTCTTATATCCAGCTATCCGAGCCTATACGCGTTGAATTGGTAGTTTTTCGGCTCCGATTTCCGGGCTGCTATACTGGCAGTGACAACTGACCTAGGCACCGTACCGTAAAATTGAAAACAGCCGGTATTCGAAAAATACCCGCATTGTATCGTGTCATTTTATCGAGTTTGCTAATTCTTTTCTAAATTTTATCGCTCAACTCCGAGGCCATTTATTTAGATTATTCGTTTCCGCAGGTAGAAGAAATTGAAATGCTAAAAGCCACTTATTTGGTAGATACTTGCAAATTTTATGAACAGAAAAGCGACAGTGCGGCTGTAGGCCTACACGTATACCCACTTAGGTAACCGTCGGCGCCGTTACGCGAAAAATGCATCGCCTTATTTTATTGCGGATTACGTGATTAGGTAGGCAAGCGCTGTATAGGGATAAGCCATCTACCTATAAGTAAAATACTAGCTATACAAACAGCTTACATAACCAGATTTGTGTTAAAGGTGTTAACGCGGTCAACTGCGGGTAGGTATCGGGAATTCAAATGTCAATAGGTCGGCGCGATTTACCGTTCGTTTTTTTTTTTTTTTTTTTTTCGTTTTTAGGTGAGTAAATTTTCAAAAATTATGAAATAATAAAACACTTACTTCAGGAAGCATACAGAGGTAGCTAATAGTTAAGTACACGAGTTAACGTCAGATTCCTTATTATTTATTCTTTCAAACGCGCTACCTTTATTTTGCTTTTTTTCTACTTTTCTCTCTCTCTCCCCCTTCCTTTTCGGACGAGATCTACTTAGATATTTATCTATCGTACTAGTTATTAATAACACTAAGAAGTACCCGAGTGTGGTAATTTATAAATGCGAGTAAGTTTCGTACTTTTGAATCGATACCTAGGTATTTGCTCTTTTTGTCGAAAATAAACGAATTGAACGAATAAACGAACGAGAAAGTAACAAGTAGATAGGTAGGTACCTACGTTATAGG
>FIZU01064522.1:0-16175 GCA_900064475.1 Pseudococcus longispinus
GGGGGGGGGGGGGGGGGGGGGGGGTAGAATATACACTAAGTGCCAATTCAAGCAAAAATAAAATCAAGTGAACATTGCACCTTCAAATCTCGAAGTCTGCAACTCTATTCACATTTGTATAATTCAAGTTGCTATATCTCCAAACATGAAACGACATACCATGCCAAACCATACCCAATCAAAATAATTACTTCTAATTACAAAAAAAAATCCATTCTACTCCACTATTTTCGATCTCACCAATCATTCGTTTGGTTACAGGTTCAACGCACAGCATCGATCGTGACAATAGTCTCGCAGACGACGCCGAACTCTCGGCCACTTCACCTCTGCTGATGCCGATGGAAAAACGATTGTCGCAAGAGAACATCGACTCTTTCCAAACAACACCAGCTCACTTGAACTTGACAAATCACCAAAGACATCTATCGCTACTGAACGCCGACACCGGCAACGACTCCGATACCAACAGCCACTGTGCTCTAATCATTCCAGACGAAGCTCGAGCGAAACGCGCTCAACGGTCTTCAAACGGTAACAACAATTACGAATTACACGAATTGCAAGATTTAGACAGGATAAAAACCAGTAGAAACAGGAATAAGATTTGACTACGGCGGTGCATCGCGTTGTGGGTAATGGCCGACGATGAATGCAAATTCCCATTCGATATTACTAGATCCCAGTCAGAAGGTGACTACTAGTGGTGTGCGCCGCCCCGAGGGAGACGAGTTTTTCCAAGCCAACGAAACTCTTGATCGACGTCTAGCATTGTAAATCGGTTCTCGTGTATCGGCTTCGTCGAAACAAAACAAAAACGTCGCAAGTGTTACGAAACCACCACCGGTGTTTTTTCTAGCGAGCCTGAAAAAATCACTCGGCACTCCGAAGTCACCTCAAATTACCATATGGAACAATTTCTTTTTTTTACAAGGTCATTTTATTCATTATGTCGCTTTCTAAATGCCGCCGCTAATCACAAATAAACCGGCGCACACCGTACTAGTGACAAATTCCTCCTCAATTTATTTATAAATATATTCGTTGTATTTGTGTAATATAATTACGATTTTAATGTAAGTATTTTGTTTTTTTTTTTGCCCTTGGAAAAAAGATTGCCCGAGACTGTCATAGTTCCGTACTAGTGACTATTTTGTTTTACCTATAGGTATAATAGGTATATACCCTCTCAATTTATTTATAAATATATTCGTTGTATTTGTGTAATATAAAATTTATAATTTTAATATTTATTTTGTTTTTTACCTGCAACTGCTCGTCGGGACGTACCAAAATATCCAAATTCGAACCACCGATCACAACCTACGATTAAATATCGAATCAAGAAACATGTCTAAAAATGAAACACTCGTATTGTAAAGAAAATACAATACTTTACCACTTTTTTCGATGAAAATGTTTTCACGATGGTACCAGCACGAGTCGAATACCGTCGGTGACAAGTTGAAGAAGTAGACGATCTGAAAAAATGAACATATTTTTCAAGTAAAAACCCGAATATAAAAAAAATAAACGCTGTAAATTAATACAATACATATTGAAAGATATTTACAAGAATTCTTTCGTTTTCAATGCGACCGCTATTTTACTTCCTACTACGGCGTTATTTCTGATAAGAGCGATATCTGTAAAAACGAGTTCTATAAATAACACAATCGCAAGTTGAATTGAGAAAATTCGAACAAAAATATACCAACTCGAATCTAAAGATCTGCCTTTGGTAATTTCACGAACTTGGTCGAGAATAAACGGAGTGACCAATTTTCCTGATATACCCTTTTCTTTGCATTTCTTTAAAGCGTCTTCGATAGCGTTTTGGATATCTTGTTCTAGAAAAAAGCATTCAGTTTTCAAACAAATACGCAAAGCGGAAAAAAACGTGGTAGTTAACCACACGAACCATTTAAAGAATATTCTTCAGGAATAGGAACACCCAGTAGAATACCAGATCGTAATTCTAAATTCTTGACGGAAAATAGTAATTCGGCGGCTTGTTCTGGAGTGGTAACGTTATACACAGTTTGGTAACCACTCCTACGTGTATAGAACGAAGGAAAATGTTTAGAATCGTTGTAGGTAACCACACAAACACCGAGGGTTTCCTAAAAACATATTTAGTTAAAAACACTTCCTAACAAATAAGGCAAGAATTTAGGAACAGAGTATTACATGGGTTAGAAATATAAGTTCTTGGTTAGTTTTGTAAAATTTCCTTTACCAAATACTCCAAGGTTCGTCCGATATCGAGAATAGATTTCACGCCGCTAGAAACCACCATGACGGGACTACGAGATAATTCCATTAAATCAGCACTAATATCCATGGTTTCCATGACATCGCGATGAACGCCGCCGATACCTCCTAATAAAATAATCAAATGTACAAAAACCTTTGAGCTATTAAACGCAGATAAAAATATCTAAACGAACTGAATTCGTACCGGTCACAAAAATATCAATTCCGACAAGTTTCGATACAAGTAAGGTTCCTGAGACCGTAGTACCGCCGCTTAGACCCTAAACATAACACAACGTGCAATTGAACTAAGTAACGAATCTATGCTTGAAAATACAGAATGACACCAACTTACGCGACTAATTACGACCGGAAAATCTCGTCTGGATACCTTGATCGTTTCGGTATTAGGTGACGCGAGTACAGTTAACGATTTCTCATCAAGTCCGACTTTGATTCGGCCATCTACGACGCCGATGGTGGCCGGAATTGCGCCCTTACGAAAAACACGTTTTTAGTTCAAACTACACTCGAAATTATGCTTAGCTATTACGTCTAAAATCTACCTGTTCTTTTACAAGCTGTTCAACAGCTAGAGCTGTTTGTAAATTCGTAGGAAACGGCATGCCGTGCGTTAAAATTGTCGTTTCTAACGCTACCACGGGCTTATTTTTAGCCAAAGCTGTAGCTACCGGTTCAGCTACATCGATAAACGAACGGTAACCGCGTTTAAAAATTTGTTGAAACATGTTTAATCCGTAATTCAATTCAATTTACTATCGCGAGTACTACAATTAACATAATTAAGCGTACTTACGACGAACGAAACAAAACTAACGAAAGAAACCGAGAGCCGGACAAAGTGCAAAGTGCAACACGAACACGAATTATGATTGAACGTGCAACGATCATGGCGTCGGTATAAATTCAAATAATTACGATTAATTAGCGCAGTAACCAATCAGATTGCTTCAATTTCAACAAATGACGTGATTAGTGGAGATTTGACGAATCAGAAACGTGCAAAAATTTCAATCTGTATGAATTCCGTATGTTTGTAGCTGTGAAAATGGGTTTTTGTGTTTTTTCATTTTTTTTAAATTTTGAATTTCACAACCGTTATTTACAACGAATGAAAAGCTCAAGCAATAATTCTTTTATTGAGAACATACAACAAAACAAAATGACTGCATTAATAATGCAATGGTTAATAAAACAAATAAAATGTGTAATTATTAATTCTTCATAATCATATCTACTAGTTACTCTCCTAATATTGATACTGAATAAAAACGTTAATAAGCACCAGGTAAATAATGAACTATCAATAAGTACAATAGTTACGTCTTAAAAATAACCCAACTGGAATGAATTTTTGAGAACGAAACATATTTTTCTTGAAAACAATAAAACGAAAAGAAAAACAAAAATATGGTTAACAACATATTAACTTAGGTAATTAAAGATGATATTTAAGAAAAACATAAACATATGACTAGTCGTAAAAATAAAGCTTTCATCATTTTATCGTTTTTAAATTTCAATTCCGACATTATCAGTAAATATCAAATTACTAAGACCTTCTCTAGAATCAAATTTATCATAATAAGGTGATTTTTTACGAGTAAATTCTAAATCAAAATCAGCATCGCTGTTATATTCACTAATAGATTGACTACTTTCTTCCGAATTCATCGTGTTAGATATTACTTCAACGCTTCCATCTACGCTAAGAGACAAATGAGAGCCAGACTGGAACATGAGAGATTGCTGGAACAAGTCGTAATGAGGCAAAACATCGTCGTCATTTCCATCGTTGAATGTTTTATCGAAAGCGCCAGTATTCATCATTTGATTTTGTATCATTTCTAACCAGTTGGAATTATGCCACTGGAATTTTTCCAGCTTGACGCGTTCTGTCCATGTATCATCGAAATCTTTGATAATATCGAGACAAGCGCGACAGATTTTACGAATATTTGGATTATTATCGTGCAGCAGATCGATGAAATAAAGCGGCGCGTCTGTTTTCTTCGTAACGAAATCTCGAGTCAGCGGATGTTGTAGAACTTGATAGAAAACGAATATTATTTGTAATACAACCTCGTCATCTTCTTGTTTATCTTTGATGTGGTTTATCAGCAACGAGAGTATTTTCTTTTGAAATAACGAATCTGCCACTGTTTCGTCGTAGGCAACGGTGCCGAGCAGGACGAGTAATTCTAGTCGTATATCATCTGTTACGTAATCGAGATCGGTGAAGCATTTCTCGATTAAAGGGAAAAATTGGAATTTTTCGAACAGAGCGTAGTAATCGACATCCGTTGTAGATAAGTTTGCCAAAAATCCGATACATTCGGTGACGAAATCTTTATTCGAGCGAATGTACATTTTGATAGATTTAGCTACCTCCGGCGCATAAATTTCAAACATGTGTTTGGTATTGGAATGCGATACGATATTACGCGCAATTTTCATAAATATTGCGTCTCTATTATTGAATGCTTTTTCCATAATTGTACTGATGCACCGGTAATCGGTCAGGGCTTCCGCATTCTTATTATTTAATGCTAAATTTACGCATAACGCTTTGAATATCGGATCGTTACCAACTTCTGGATCCAAAACCATGTTTATGATGACGTTCATACTGTCCGTGTAAGCGAACATCGACTTGACACGATCGTCCATCGTGAAATGATATAATAATCCGAGTATGTATTTTCGATTCTTCGTGGTGCGATATTTTTCTGCCATATTGACCAACTCGGATAGAAATCCAACTCGAATCATGTGCTCGGATAGTTTTCGATCGAATGATAAATTAAACATTAACGGCAATAGGTTATTCAACAATGGATTATCTTCTTTCAACGACAGCATTAATAATCGCGGTAACTTTTCAATGATATCTAAAGAAGCCATAGTTTCTTTATTTTCTTTATAAATCGATAACTTTTGCAGAAATCGCACCACTACGCACAACAACTGAATAGATTTTCGATCCAGTGTTTCCACCAATAAATTTACTATATTACGTCGGCGCATTTTATCTTGAATTTTTTCGTTCTCAGAAATATGTAGTAGTAGCGAAAAACAAGCGGTAAATAGTTGATCTTGTTTCTTAGCGATGATTTCAATTCGATGAGGATTCTGTTCAGCTTTCAGATGATCGGTGATCGAGACGGAATTTGGTATTAATGCCGAATATCTTCGGTTTTCTTCGTTCAATTTTTGGTCATCTTTTTTATCATCGATAGCCAAGGAATACCGACGATTGCTTTTGACTGGTATTTGACTTCTAACCTTTTGCGAATCTGGCGATACAGCAGATTTAATACTACGTGGAACTGGTAACCTTGAACGAAATAGTTTACTTTTATCGGCCGATTCTTCTTTAGGTGTTTCAGCGCCACTCTTCAAATCTTCGTATTTTTTCAATTCGTGAGTAATTATTTCGATACAAAGCGAGCCAATTTTCTGCTGAAGTAGAATGTGATGAAATACGCTATACTCGGAAAAGCTTTGGAAAATATTCACCAAGTTGATGCTCAAATCTAAATTCTTCTTCCAATCTTCACGTAGAACTCGATACAAGACGCTCAATAAAGATTCGTTTTTGGTCAACTCGTCCAAATTTGAACTATCCTTGCATAACTGCAATATCAACCCGGAACCTTTTATTTTATCGGTCATTTCGTCGTAAAGTAGTTCTATATAATTTTCCAAATCCAAAAGATTAGCTTTCTCTTCTGATTTACTACCGGGTGGTTCATCAAAAGAACTAGAATCTACGCTTTCGGTACTTTTTACCGATATAGAAGAAGCACATTGACGTCTGTACTGTAAATACCTCAACAGATGTTGAACTTCGTCTAGCTTCGACGGATGAATTAATTTACATTTATTTATAACATCTTTGGCTAAAGCTGCGCAATTTGTGGCGGGGTTTAAGCTGTGGAATCGAATAAGTTTTTGACATTTCTTCTGATCTCCGATCATGGGTTGGCCATCGTCTCCCAAAATGAGAGCTTCGACTTCGTAATTAACGATTAAGCAATTATCAGTGGGATGAATGTCAACCGTACCAGTTTTAACTTTCTTCTTGATGTATCTAGCTTCCCCAGCTGGCATTGTGAAGTTTTTCGACATTGATTATTGAGGAAAAATACTTGATAAACGATAAACAGCTCAGCAGATGGACATCGAGATTTGGAAAGTCATTATTGACCTCGAAACGGAATCAAAGCTTGAAGCACTGGTCGATAGGTTAAAAAAAGTTGTAATTTTCAATATCACTAGTAGTGAATAAAACTAAAAATTCGACGTAACGAGTGAGTGAAAACATCAAATAGTTTAATTGAAAAATTGAAAATTGTAAAGAATTTTTTAAAATCACTCAAATTTGCAATGACAACAACAACGATTTAAAAATATCAAACTGGATGAAATAAATTCTGCGCAGATTCGTTTTGGACTCATCTTCGTGAACCTTTCAAATTTTTTCTTAAATACAATTTTTAAAAGATATGCGCATAGAATCATTTATATATTATTATATTAAATTTTTTTAGTAAATTTGTATTTGAAAAATTAAAGAATATCATAATAAAAAGATATTTATTTTTTAAAAAATTAAAAATGCAACATTTTATTATTTATTCATTTCAGATGCAGCTGCCATTTCGTAACTACGAAGCCAAAAAATCAAATAAAATTCAGACTGAAATGTTTTGTTTTTCTGTGGTTTTTCTCTTCCTCAGAAAAAATGGTGGGTTTTGAATATTTTTCATTATCAAAAATTGATGTTACGCGATCAATTTTTCAGTTTTGAATGGGATCAATGTGATCAATAGTGATTGCAGGCGATTCATTTCAAAGAAAACCAACAGTTGTAAAGGATTGTTTTCTATATTTATAAATCAAAATGAGTTTTTCCAGCGATGAGGTGAATTTTTTGGTATATAGATACCTTCAAGAATCAGGTAAGCCGGAATTGTTTTTTTTTTAATAAATTAGCGAAGAAATCATACTTTTTGATAGCATCTATACGCGATATCATTTGAAAATGACTGTGTTGTGTCATTATTATTCAATTTTTATGTTACAATGCTGGTATCTTTGCAGGATTCAAACATTCCGCGTACACTTTTGGAATAGAATCACACATCTCTCAATCCAATATTAATGGAAGCTTAGTCCCTCCTGCGGCATTGATTAGCATCTTACAAAAAGGTCTCCAGTATACTGAAGCAGAAATTTGTATTGGAGAGGTTGGTCATTGATTTATATTGCAAAAATATGTTTGTAAACAGTGCTACTTACTTTTTAATATAGATAAAGAGTAATTACCCCGATAGAGATGATACCGACTAAAATGAATACTCCTATTGAATCGCTAGTGTTAAATTTTACTGTCATTTCTGGCCCATATGTTTGAATACACATACTGAGATTGCTTACCTCTGTGTAATTGATAAAAACAGATTTTTTAAACGGATGTTTGAACACGCTGTTATTTGATAGATTAAAGTTAGTTTGGTTAAGATTTTCAAGGGAAACTTTTCCGATGATGATTACTTCATCGATATATATCAACGTTGCTATCATCAGTGAACTGGAAATTAACGCGACGATAATGCCAACGTGAATAAAAAATACATTTGACATATTTAAAATTTAAAATGTGCGTGCTGATTATGTGGTTTAGAATCGTGCCATTTCAAATTCGTGATCGTGTAATTTAAAACTCATAGCCAGTTATTTTTCAAATGTGTTTTATTGCATTACATTATTGATGTGTTTTAGGATGGATCTGAGCAAAGACTCACCGAAGGATTATCGCTCATTGATGCAGTTATGCCCGATGTGGTTTCTAATCGATCAAATCACGTTGTCAAAGTTAAAACTGAAGGAGATATGCAAGTTGATGGTAATCTTTTTAAATTCATGGTTGTATTTGTAGTTTTATCAAAAAGCTAATTTTAAACTATTCTTATTTTTGTCTCAGAACCCATCAATGCTGCACCAGTTGTACCTGCTGCTACACACAGTGTTAATGAACCTGATATCGATAGCAGCTTGGAAATTCCAGCCAGTCGCTCAGTAGTATTGAAAGGACACGAATCTGAAGTATTTATTTGCGCGTGGAATCCTACCAGCGACTTATTAGCTTCGGGGTTAGTACCAAATACATATTTTTGGTAGTTGAACAACAATAAAATCTAATTATATTTGTATCTCAGCTCTGGAGATAGCACTGCTCGTTTATGGGATATGACCAATACTACGGTACCTTTGGGACATCAACAAATATTGAGACATTGTATTCAAAAAGGTGGAACCGAAGTACCCAGTAATAAAGATGTCACTTCGCTGGATTGGAATGTCTGTGTTGATTTTACTCTTAAAATAATCTTTTAACATTTCAATTTTCATTAAAATTATTAATTTTTTCAGTGTGACGGTACATTGCTTGCTACTGGATCTTATGACGGCTATGCTAGAATTTGGAAAACAGATGGGACGTTATCCAGCACTCTGGGACAACATAAAGGACCTATCTTCGCTTTGAAGTGGAATAAACGAGGAAATTATATACTTAGCGCTGGTGTTGATAAGGTATAGAACTCGATGCTATGTTTAGTTGTGTTTGAATTATTTTTGCAACTGATTATGCATCATTAATCAACTCTTTCGCAGACAACAATTATTTGGGATGCAGCTTCTGGAAAATGTACGCAACAATTTTCCTTCCATTCAGCTCCAGCTTTGGATGTCGACTGGCAATCAAACAACAGTTTTGCATCGTGCAGTACTGACCAATGCATTCATGTCTGTAAACTGGGCGTAGATAAACCGATTAAATCATTTCAAGGACATACGGTTGAAAATTTTCATAATTTGTATTTGTTTAATTGATTAACACTTGACATCAACAAATATCTATGTGCGTTTAGAATGAAGTTAATGCTATAAAATGGGACCCTCAAGGACTTCTATTAGCTTCATGCTCTGACGATATGACCTTAAAGATTTGGTCAATGAATCAAGAAGAATGTGTGCACGATTTACAAGCTCACAGCAAAGAAATCTACACAATCAAGTGGAGTCCTACCGGCCCTGGAACGAACAATCCGAACATGAATCTAATTCTAGCTAGGTTAGATGAGTATCCGATATGAAATGCCAGCTAACTTGAAAAATTTCCTAATTCGAGAATCTTTTGTGTTTCAGTGCTTCGTTCGATTCAACGGTAAGATTGTGGGACGTTGAAAGAGGAGCTTGCATTCATACTTTAACCAAACACACAGAACCAGTTTACAGCGTAGCTTTTTCACCGGATGGAAAATTCTTGGCTTCTGGTAGTTTTGATAAATGCGTTCATATATGGTCTACTCAGGTATTAATCTGTTCGTATCAAATGGTAAAATTTAGGATTATTCGAATTAATCCCGAGTGTAACTTACAGAGTGGACAGCTGGTTCATAGTTATAAAGGAACGGGCGGTATTTTTGAAGTTTGTTGGAATTCTAGAGGAGATAAAGTTGGAGCCAGTGCTTCTGATGGAAGCGTAAGTGTTATTCATTTTCACCATTTGTTCATTACACGCATTCTTCTCTGTATTTACACATTTGTATATTTCATTTCAGGTATTTGTGCTTGACCTGAAAAAATAGGCTGTTTTCCTACGTCTTCGAAGTGTTTTATTCATGTAATTTGCTCCGCGAGCCGACCAACATGGTTGTATTGACCATTGCTGCAATGACGTTCAAACTCGTGTTAACAAAAGAAATTGTATGCTGCCGGCTGAGCCTCCAACAATGATCCGTGTTATTGTGGCCTAGGAATTTAGTGAATTTTGTAAATTTCTTTACTGTGACTTTTTTTACGTGCATTATTTTATCACTAATGTAAAGCTTACTAGTTTTTTTATTTCGCCTGTAAAATTAGATTCACCTCTAATTGTTATAAATTATTTCTATTTTGATTTGGTCGTTTCTTTACGAGTTCTCAGTGAAATTAACGCAAGAAAAAAATTAATCAATGGTATTAAATATATTGGTTTATTAAAAAATCAACACACAATGAATTACGAATGAGCATCAGGAGGAATAGATCTAATAATATCAGAATCTCCTGGATCCGTAACGGACAAGGTACTGACACGGAAATATTTACCGCAGGCAGTTCCCAATTCGATATTGTTGCCGGAATAGTGATGAACTCCAGTTTTGGCTAACATGGCGTAATACTCGATTTCAGATTTCCTGTAAAAACACATTACGAGTTTAACAATACGAAAACTACAACACGATACGAGTAATTCAAATACGTTACATTATGAACCAAAGAAATTCGGCACATGTGGGTGACATATTAGCAGTAGCACATCGAACTCAAATGACCTATCTCCACACGATACGAGATCGTGTTTCATAAAATAGTACAATTTGAGACTACTCCATAGGTCCCCTTTAATAAAAAAATACACCGAGGGGTACACTACTTCTCAGTCTCACCTTAAAGGAGGTGTGTTGTTGGCAATTATGACCAATTTCGCTTTTCCTTGTCTAAGCGTTTTCAAGGTTTGTTTGAATCCTAAAACACATTTTCCCGACTTCATTACCAATTGAAGTCTGGTATTGATGCTTTCCATCGCCTTTTTCTGCAACCAAAAAGATTTACAGCCATTAGTACCAAGATACATAGGCCGATTATCTACATGCGAAGATGAGTGGAAATCAACTTCCAAACACGGAAACGTAGACTAAATAACGAAACACTTACCGATTTCTTTTGAACAGCCATGTTGAGATTGTAATTTTGTCTTTTCTTATAAATAAACTAACAAAAATGCGATGGTTTTAACCAACAAATGTACGTAAAACACCACTCGATGGCTGATGGAAAAACTTCCGATCTCAAAGAAGAAAATTTTGTACAACGTGCAATTCGGCTTTTCGTTTTTTGCCAAAGAAAAAAAGCAACAACTGAAAAGAAGAGGTATGAGTATTTTTTGGTTCACTGGACTTGACCTTGTAAAAAATCAAAAAATGGATTTTTATAGAAAACAAGTATTTTTAAATACAAATTATATTTTTAAACATTGTAAAAGATCATATTGAAGGCAATTTAATAACAATATTTTATATTTAATATCAAAATTAATTAAAAAAGTGATCAAACCAAAAATACGTGCTCACGTCAAAATATCAAAATCGTGAGTTCGAATTTGAAGCGAACGACAATTATTCGAATATACAAAACCGACCTTCTGTTTACCATAAAACATTCTGTGAAATTTCTGCGCTGGAGATTGATTTTTAACCAATTACGCAGAACAACAAAAGTTGACGTTATACTAATCTTGGAAAATTTGTTCTTATTCGTGGTTTTGGATGATAATGTCGTATTAAAGTTGAATTTTCGTAGTATTAACTGATTGATTTTCGTAAATCGGACTGTAATAGCCGATTTTCTGTACATTTCGGGATCGTGTTATTTATCCAAAGTTTCACTGAACTCTTTTCTTTTCGTTGCACTATTCGCGTCGCATAAGTTCTTTTTGTTAATTTTATTAAAGCAGGTGTGTCAATAATCTGGTCGATTGCGCGTTAACGAACTTTTCGGTTTATAAAAACGCTTTAAAAACATTTACACATTGAAAGTGCTATTAATATTGTGTATGTGTCTTAAATGCAGCGAGTAAAAGGACACGGAAATCAAGGTAAATATTATACCCTATAGTGTTGATTTTCTAATCGTACGGTATTCTAATTGCGTCGAAAATATCGTCTCGATAGCTACGATGATGTATCATTAAACCGGTCATTAGTTCGGTTGTGAAATGCGTTAAAAATTCAATAGTTTACATAATTATATTTCCAAGTCATAAATTTTTCATTTTTTTTCCTCAGGTGGTGTACGAAATGGAACAGAAAACAGCGAACATGAAAACGTGAATAATTGGGCAGCTCATCAAGTACGTTTTGTATATTTATTGTCGTAAAAATATGGTACATTGGAACAATATCTGTTTTGAATATGTTTGCATTGTTGATTGTTGAACTGAGGTCGTTTACCTGCGTGATATTGGCGTTATTAGCAAGGTTGTTTTATTTTCTGGCCGTAACAACACTCTTGATATTTTTATTTTTTCAGAACTACAACGCTGCACCAAATGGGTCTTTAACGGTTGCCTCGTATTCTATGTCAAATTACTATGGAGCTTCATATCCTTACCCGGCTTATTGTGTAGGAGATGGCGCCACTACTTGGCCTAACAATGAAGGTATTACTTATATGAGCGATTATAACGGCCAAATGGCTCCGGCAGAAGCAGCGTATGGCATGGAGGGTATGTTCGGGACGGCGTTTGGTGCCCCTTTCGGGCAAACTGCCGCCCCCAACGCTACCTCGTTCAATTACTTTCCCGGCAGCGCGGAGTATCCGGCGTGGGAAACGAGCGCTTCGTTACCTCCGATGGCGGATAAGCAATACCAAGAGTATTATAGGGAAAATTTATACGATAGTAGTAAGACGATGAAAGGATTGGATCAACGATTGCACAACTTAGATATAAACGCCGATACGAATTCGAACAAAATGCTGGACGCGTCCAAATATTGTTACGGCGTCGTGAAACCGGACCCGTATACAAACTCGGTACCGCAAACCGTCGAGAAGAAAACGACTTGGGCGTCGATCGCGAAGCAGCCGGCTAAACCGATGCCGCAAACGAGCAGCACCGGTACGAAGAAAAAAGGCCCGGGAATGCCGCCTCCTCCGATCGTCCTGGGACGTCACAATATCGACTTGAATACCTGGGAAGTGAAGAATAACAACGTTTCTAAGCCTCCGGTAGCTCAAGCGCCACCTCCTCCTCCTTCAGTCAATTCTCTAGCCAAACCGATCTGGAACGGCCCGATCATCAGCCCGGAACCGCCGTCCGAGCCGATTATGCACATGAATCCGAATACATCGGCGCCGCCACCGCTACTCCCATGCACCGCGGCTCCGCCACCGCCGTTAGCTCAAAAAATCTACACCAACAGTGTGATAACGAACAGACCTCCGCCGCAGGCGCCCGCCGCTCCGGTGTACCAGGCACCGCCGCCGCAGCCGATCGCCAAAGCGCCCGTATCAACGTCACCGCCTCAAAGACAACTGTCGTCGTCGCCGGTACCGGTGCAGCCGTCGTCTACGACGTCGTCGTCTTCGCCCAACGCGCTCGCCGTGTCGCCGCATTCGGTCGTCGATAAACTCAAAGATAAAAACAATTACAATCCATCCGAGCTAGAGTTACCACCCAAAGGTACCCGTTTCTTTGTAATTAAATCGTATTCCGAAGACGATGTGCATCGTTCGATCAAATACGAAATTTGGTGTTCGACCGAGCACGGCAATAAACGCCTCGACGACGCGTTCAACGATCAGAAAACGTTCAACGGAGCCGTGTACTTGTTTTTCTCGGTCAACGGTTCGGGCCATTTTTGCGGCGTAGCGCGTATGATATCGGCCGTCGATTACGGCGCGTCTAGCTCCGTCTGGGCGCAAGATAAATGGAAAGGACAGTTCAGAGTACGTTGGATTTACGTCAAAGATGTACCGAACGGTCAACTGAGACATATACGCTTGGAGAACAACGAAAACAAACCGGTAACTAACTCAAGAGATACTCAAGAAGTGCCCTACGACAAGGGCGTCGGCGTTTTAAAAATTATACATTCTTATTCGCACACCACCTCGATTTTCGACGATTTTACACATTACGAGAAACGCCAAGAAGAAGGAGATTGTATTAAGAGAGCGCCGCCACCTCCTATCCATCAGCCTCCCCACCGAAATAACGCATTCAATACGAGAAGCTCTCAAAATAAGGTAAATTTTTATCTACGTTAATAAATTATTTCGTTTCGCATCGAATCGTTGAATATCTTCGCACCGGAGATTTCCACACAACAATTCTCGAAATCAGCTGGTTTCTAATAATCTACCCGAGTTGAATGAGTTTCGAGAGCTAACCGAGAAAGGTTTATAATTGCCGAGCTTTTATAGCTCTCTTTTTTTTCGTGCTGAAATATTCTCGCAAACTTGATTAAATTTTTTTTTCATACGTCTCAATTTAAATGTTCTAAATGAAAAAAAAACACCACGCCGACTTCCATCACCTTCATCACCGTCCAAAGTACATTCACGTAGGTGCGTGTTTCTATGGTCTGTGAATATAAAACGAGAACGAGTTTTTCTCCATTTTTCTTTATTACCGTCATTTTCATCGTCTGTTTTCGGCTCCCCAAAAAATACCAGCTTTAAAAATTTTTAACGTCTCGTATAATATTTATTCAGGTAGAAAGAACATCGCGTAAAATGTATTCGATAATGAGAAATAAATATCCCAGCGTCGTTAACGATACAGGCGATGAGCCAATAAAGCGAACAAACGTCGTGGATTATTCTTTCCAATTTTGCTCGAATTTTACTGAATAATCTCGAAAATGAGAAAATTTATCCGTGATAATGTCTGAATACATAAATGTATGTGTATTACGAGATTGTTTATAGAAATGTTGATACCGAATAGATCGCAAGTTGCTGTAATCTACAACGTAGATAATTTCTATTCACGTTTTCTTTACTTTAGGCGATAACTATTGTTGAAAGTGTTGCAAGTATTGACCCAACGATTGTGAATATTTCCGTGAAAATATCTCTGAATCATGTTTTGTGATTCGACGAATTGATTGGGATCCGGTTTGCTTGCTTGGATTCGTATCGGTGATTCGAATCCAAAAAAGATCTGTGATTTGAATAAAAATTTGGACTTCTTGGGTATTTTTGGGGTTGGAGGGGAACGGAGAACTTTCTCTCATTTTTTCCACATAGTTTGAGTTGATGCATTTTTCACAGCTGTATTCCTTCGCGCAGGCAAATAAATGAAGAAAATTGATGTTTTTTTCAATTTTTTGTTCAGTTTACTTATCGTTGAAATCTAAAAGAAAAAACCACCTACTTTATTTGAATCCAAAAAAATACATATTCGTGGATTCTAAACCAATTTCAGTGATTGAACGTTGATTTTAATACATTAGTATCAATTTTCAAAATTTTGTGAGGTCTTAATTAAATAATGATACATAAATACAGCAGCGTTGAGTGTATCAAATCAATGTACGAAATTTTCCATGAAATAATACAAATTTTAACGGAAAGGGTGTAAAAAATTGGAAAAACTTTGGAAGAAATGTCAATTGAAAGAATGTTACAAATTTAGAAAAAAAAAATATATTCGAAGTCATTTTGATTATTTCTTAGCAACATTATGACATTTTTGATTCTCATGGGCTTGGGAAATATTTTAAACAAAGGTAAGCAAATGCTCATAAAACTGTGATAAAAAGAGGATTAAAGATTGATGTGTGATAACTAGGGTTAGGAAACATGTTATAATAGGTGATATATTTTTTCTCAGTGCATCCTATCGAGCATTTCTAACATAAGATACAAATATCTTCACGTTTCAGAAGATTTTGAGCATTTTGAGTCACATTTGTTAGAACTGTATTTTATATTTTCCCATGAAAACATATTTTAGCATGATTTGCTATTTCTCACGTGTTTTTTTTACGAATTTTTGAGAATATTTATTCTTTTTTTTTTTGATTTTTTAGGAAATTCCATCATTTTAATCAAAAAAACCCTCCGCCAATTCCGTCCTATTTATCCATCCATCCATATATATAAAATCCATGACGAGTCTGTCCGTAACGCTGACATTTTCCTTGAATGTTAGACATTTTGTCAAACTTTATGCTGATCTTGATGACATTTGACATTTCTAAAAAATCCTAAAATTACCAAAAAGATGATTTTTACCTTGAAATGACAATTTTGACTAAAATATTCACAATTTTAAC
>FIZU01064523.1:0-34603 GCA_900064475.1 Pseudococcus longispinus
AAAGCACAAACGAATGCCCCCATTTTCATCCCCCACCCCAAAAATGGTCGGGCATCATTTCTTACGCCCACCAATTGTCACAAATTATCTTTTTTAATTAGTGGTGGAGGGGGGTGAGCACAAATGAAAAGAGTTGGTGCACAAAAGAGCACAAACGAAGCACAAACGAATGACCCCATTTTCACCCCCCACCCTAAAAATGGTCGGGCGGATGAAATCGACCCAACCTTTGTTCAAAATAGAAACGTATTCATATTTTAATTAAGATGATTGGTCAATTTCAGATATTCGATTTTTAAAAAGATTTTTTTGTAACACAAGTTTATCTACAAAGTACAAAACAGAATCAGAAGCCATGCTTTACACATAAAACTTATGAATAATGTACATAGGATCGAATCAAAGGAATTACTGTGGAAGGAGGCTGAAAAATAAAATGTACCCATTACTCAACTTGAAATTAGAAAGTTTTCAATTTTTTCAATTCTGATGAATATACTTCTAAATCTATTTACAATTTTGATATTTTTTCCAAATAGAATCCAAGTTTTTCAACTTGAAAAATCAATTCTGTCAATTATGGTGGAGGGAGGGGGGTTAATTTATCCCTTATATTTTATGTTCAGTATGAAGCTGACGTTGGAATAATTTTTAACGTTATTCTCACCTCTCCACCCCTTCCATCACCAAAAAATAACTTTTTTGGTCAGCGTATAATTTACAGAATGTATGTAGGTAGTTAGGTACCTACTTATGCATCAGCTTACTAATTTATCAATAGATAAGAAATTCGAACTAATATCTGAGGGTACGTAGATGATTGTCTAGATACATATGTATTATGCCCATATTGTTCATTTCTACGTAGATTCTTGCACACACCATACTCTCCAACTCACTGCATCGGTCCAAGTTACCGACGCAACGTGAGAACAAACCGAGCAGTATGAAGTGCCTTTGCCTATGTCGTAATGCAGTGACGGAACTAGAAATGACAAAAAACCCAAACAAGAATAACACAAAGCGAAGTACACTGGAGCGAACCGAATTTGAAACTTGAACCCATTGCTTCTAAACCTTTCATTCGTGGCTGCATCAATGGTAAAATAAAAATGCACTTTAATTCAATCTCCGTACAGGGGTTATCAAGTTAGCTAATGGCAGCGATGCTGTTGCTGATATTACGTAACATGATGTAGTCAAAGTTTTGTTCGTTTATTTGTTTGTTTTTTTGTTTATTTTGTATCTACTTAATCAATTTTCACAACGGTAAGAGCAATTAAGTTTCTTATGGTTCGTTATGATTGAAAAGTTTGAATTTTAAAACCTATTTTTCAATTGAAATTCATTTGGTTGTGACTTTAAAATGTCTATTTTTTAAACTATTAAAATTTTAGGAAGATACTAACTAGGTTCAAGGTACCTAGTAGATATTAATACCTATATCTTAGACAAGAGTGAGGGTGAGGATATAAAGACAAATGGCTATAGGTTTCTCATGAATTAACGTAGATACCTAGTAGAGAACCCCCAACAGAAACCGTTAGGTACCTTTCCAAAAATTCATTTAATAAAAAAGTTTCCAAAAAAATGTATCATCAGGTGCGTCATCCATATCCATTCGAGTCTATATGCGAACGAACTGTCTATATTCCGAATCCACGAAACCCCTGAGAACAACCCGCAAACCCTTAACGTTCAAATTAAAGCGTGAATTTCACCCCGGATGTAAAAAAACTGAAAAATATTCGCAATAAATTATAACACGAGCGCACACTGTGAGAAAAATATTTTTCAGTTAGTTAAAACCCACTGGTTCGTTGTAAAAAAAAAAAGGAATAAAAAAATGAAATACTCGCAGGTGAGATGTAAAGACCGGTTACTCCGTTAAAGATGCAATTGAAAAGAGGTTCAAAGTACCCTTTCAGAAAGCGCATGCAGAGACATCAAGGGGAGAAATAAATCCGGAATCGCGGTCTTTTCATGTACTAGGCAAGCATTTATTAGGTGGGACTGTAAAAAAAAATCGGGGAGCGAATATAAAAAAACACAAACCGGAGGGATCTGTCAATGTATTTCATAACCGAATCCTTTCACTAATCAATGGATTTACTACTTCCGTGTCCGGAAATCGAACCGTATAATCCGTTCCTTTCAGAGTAGAAGTTTTTACTTTTTTTTAGCAGTTACACATTTTGAATTTTTCGACCGTAGAAAGACTGTTTGGAATAGAATTGGCGCGGTTTTACGAGACGGGGGTAGTTTTTGAAAATGATACGTTCGAAATTCGAATTGATGAGGAAAAAATTATATCGGCGGATGCATTATCTTCGGCTTTGTAGATGAGTTGAAAAATTATTTTCGATTAATAACTTATTGATGAGTCGATTCAAATTGAATCCTTTTAGGCTCCTTTGTATTTGTGATTTTGTTTTACTGAATTGAAATGTTGAATGATCTGTAGGTTTAGGTAGGTATAGACGTAGATGAAAAAATTATCGCCAGATTATCAATGAATAAAAATACTTAAATGCGAAGAATTTTATTCAAATGCAATTTTGAGAGATCCAGTGCGAGCGTAGGATGTGGGGGCGGTTGGTAAACCTACAGTCATTTTTCGCTTAAAAATTTGGCATATTCTCAGAGAGTTGAGCAAAAATTTTATAATTCGGCAAAATTTTGCGAATTTCCAAATTCGGTTCCTAAAAAGTTCCATACATGGTATTACTTCAGATCATCATGAAATGTTCAAAAATTGATAATTTTTTTCTTATGCAACATCATTTTTCAAAAAAAAAGTCTCCTTTGCTTTCATGAAAATATTTCTGTATTTTGAAAGATTCATTCAAAAATCACGTCATCTTTGGACGAATGAAATATTTGAAAAAAATGATGAAATTTCAGTTTTTAAATGCAATTTTACTGTACCATAAAAATTTTCACAAAATGATGATTTTTTTTTAAATTTCACATAAATCTGTTTTTTTTCTCACCAAACCTTTCTTTCGAGTGATTGTTTAGCGACATCCTTTCACTACAGTCACCTCTATGACCCAATATGGTCTCTGGAAAAAATCCAGGTATTTTGATATCTACATACAGGAGGGGCATAAGTCAGTTTCTCTCGTCTGAATTCCATTTCGAATGGATTTTCTGGCCGAACTAAGGGTTCTAAGAAAAAAATTCCAAGAACCAAAGTTATAGAGCGTGAAATTTCCTTTCTCCTAAAAACTATTACATAGTTTTTTTTCTAGGATGCTTAGTTTTCGAGATTTTTGCAATCAAACTTCAAAATTAAATACATATGATTTTTTGACATTACCAACTTAGACTGCAAAAATAACGAAAACCATTCCTCCTGGAAAAAAATTCTTGACGCGAAAAGAAAATTTTATGCTCTGCAACTTTGGTTCTTAGCATTTTTTTCGTAGAATCCTTAGCTGGGCCAGAAAATGCATGTTTATGGGACGAAAAGACATTGTTGCAAATTGGAAATGCCCCATTTGTACTTGCTAGGCTGCGATCTAATTATTTGTAAAATAAGGTTTCAAAATAGACATCACCCGGTATTTTTGAAAATTTTATTCAGTGCTTTTATAACCTAGACTCTTGAAAAATCTACTCAAATCGTCTCTAAATTTCAAGTCGAGAATGAGATTTATGTAGGTACCTACCAACGTATGAATTTTTCACATACCTACTCGCGTATAGATTCTTTCTCATTCTTATTGAAATTTTGTTCAAAAAAATTGAACCAATGAGGTAGGAGTCGTCCCCAAAATTGCGTAAAAATTGCAATAATTGGTAAAAATATTAAAATTTATCAGTGACGTAGCCAAACAGAATCTCAAGGAGGGATTTTTAAGGAGAAAGACAATTATCGCCCTACCATATAAAATCTTGAAAAATATATAATCAAAAAAGAATTATGCAAAAATTATTGAATTCATTGATCCCAAGTGAAAAATGAGTAAAAATGTTTTCCTAAAAATAATGTAGGTAGGTAGTCTATCTATGTTTCATAACTCAAAATATTTTACCTATTCAAAATTTCGAGTCTTCAGGAGAGCCAAGGTGCGACAGGTCCAGGAGGTCTCGACTCCCCCCTCACAACTGAAAAGTGGGAGGAGGGTGATGAAATTTCAGATTTTGAATGCCTTTTTTATGCAGAAATTTTCACTATTTTGATAAAGTACCAAAATTTTAAATTATTTGTTTCAGGCACAATTTCATGCTCCCCCTCCCTTCCTCCTGTTTACCTAGTCACACTGCAACTGTGCATTTGTCTGAGCGAAGCATGAGCGATTTAAAAAAAAAATGAGTGAGTCGTCTTTGACCTTTTTTTGGGGGAAGTTAGAGGGGCGATAAAAAAAAGTTTTTGGGATGGCATCATAAGACCGTGGAAAAATTTTTGTATCTCTGACTTGAACCACCATTTCGCAGGTTATAAAAATTTTTAATTTAAAAAAATTAAAAATAATATCCCTATTTTTTAAAATTTCCTGATTGTAGTTAGTCGTATTGTTACCATAGTAGAGTAAAAAAAAATTCTCTAATTTTTTTAGGTGTGTTAGGATGATTTGTACACGGTCAAAATTGTTATTTTTGAAGATATCTCGAAATTAAATGAAAGAAACAATATATACATACTCGCAGTTTGATCGATATTAGGGGTTCGATTTTCACTCCAGAATATCAAATTACAAGATAACCTCGTGTATCTAATGAAGAAAATTTGAGAACTCCTAAAAAAAGAAAATGGTGTCGGGGTTCGTCCTATGTGCATCTGGAGCAAAAATCGAGTCCCTGATATTGATCAAACCGTATGTAATTGTTTATTTTATTCAATTTCAAAATGTCCTCAAAAACAGCAAATTTGTCCATGCACAAAAAGTATCTGAAAACCCCTTAAATACAGTTTTTTTTTCACTTTTCTGTGGTAACAATACGACCAACTTTCCACAACAAATCAAAACACTTCAAAATTGGTTTTTTGAATTTTTGATAATTTTAAAACTTTGAACCCCATCTGCAAAATGGTGGTTCAAGTCGGAGGTCCAAAAATTTCTCCATGGTCTTTTGACATTACTCAACAACTCTAGTCAAGACGCATTAACCCACCCTCTAAACTCGTCTCAGAAATTTAACAGAACAAAACAATAAAATGTTACCTACCTACCAACAATTGTGTTTTATTGAATGTTGTCAATTTCATCAATTTTCGTGATTTTGGCACAATCTTGGTTACCTATCAAAATGATTCAATTTCAATTCTTGATCAAAATTTGAAGAGAAATGAGTTTATTTGTAAAACTTATTCGTTCTAAAATTTTGTTGGTACCTTACTTAGTCGTATTTATTAAAAATTCTTAACCGGACTACTAAAATATATTCTTTTAATTCCTCTCTCCCCAAATAGAAAATTAAAATTCAACAGTAAGCATTCAGCAGACCTAGATATGTGAGCAGTTCGTTCATGTACTTACCTATTTACCTGAATTATGTCAAATTCAACCATTTTCTTCAAAAGTAAAATAGAAACTTAAACTTGCATCCAACATCGAATGCTCGAAACGATAAAATATTTTCATGATCATACAAATTTGAGATGTTTTATAGCACAAATCAATAAAATTTGAACTTACAATTTTTACATAGAATTTGATGTAGGTATCTATAAAATATGAAAATGAAATCAAAAATTAAGGTGAAGCTTTCTTCGCGAGAAATCGAGAATATGGATTTTGGAATGTTCTATCACACATGGGTCTAATCAATTTCATGAGGAATTTTCATGCTTCTGTATATTTTCTTCTAACGCTTTAAATTACGATTATCTTATTTATAAATAGAATAAATTTTAAATATTGGGATAGTTTTCAAATTTCAATCGATATACTAACTCAAAAAGATCTACCTACTTAGATGTGTGATTAAAGAATGTTTGATTTGGAAAAGAAAGGTATCTTCGTCGTTGGGATGAAGCATGAAATAAATGTTTAAGGAGTGATTCAAGAAGTTACTTGAAATAATGATAGAGACAAACCTAGCTGTTGCAATAAAAATCTATCAAATGCAGGTACACATAATATTTAATACCTAGATTTAGATTTCAGCACATAACCCTCAATTGGTCTGAAATTAAGCTTATTTAATAAAAAATTGCTCTTTAAGATGTTCAAATGGAAATTTGTTCATTTATTTGATGAACCCTTAAGAGCAACAAATGGTAATTTCGTTATTTGAAACAAATAAACAAGTAGGTATAGCTCAATATAATGTCTTAGTGAATAAAGAAACGAATAAGTATCTATGTGTAACCATGAACCAACAACTAGGTACCTTCTAGAGCTTTGATTCATAGATACGAGTGCATCGGCGATACTTTGAAAAAATGACAGAATTTTGTTTTATGCAGTTTTGTCCACATAATGAAATTCAATTCCAAATCTAGGAAAAGTAAAACGGCTGCGACGGTTTTCTTCTATTGTTCGATTTTAAATCTAACTCTTTGTTTAGCACCCTTCCGATTTTTACACTTTTTACGGAACACTTTTTCCGCATTTACAGACCCTTTGACATTATTTTCGGGGGTATTTCCCTGAAAAATGGTATTTTTTTATTTAGTTCGACTTCATAAGCCGTGCCTAACAAGAAGCCACGGAAATGAATTAGATTGCAAAAATACGGAAGCACCCTCGTTTTCAAATTAAAATCAAAAAATAGAAACAGTTTAATCTGGTTTTATTAAAAACGAACCATCTCGTATTTTTTCCCTTTAATCTTAGTTTGTAAATCGTTTCCAGATTTGTATAAAAAATTATTACCTATTACGTAGTGTAAATCGTATTTTTAGCTAGGTACCTATCCCATGATTGGTGATTCGATTCAATTACCTATCTATTTTTTCTCAAATTTACTCAATGGCATGTTTGTTTTTTAGAGTAAAAAAACGTTTCCTTGGTTGAATTTTAGAACAAAGACTCAGAATGCTGCTTTTTCCCCTTGTATGACTAATTGGCTATGGAAATCTTCAAACAAATATTTTAATGCTCTTTGAATTTTACTTATTTCACATGTCAATCTTCAAAAAAGTTTTGCCAACGTCATTTACCATAATACCAGATGTGTTACCATTTCAAAAATACCGCCAACTCCAACGTACGTATTTGTTTACACCTCGAGGGAAGTAGAATTCTCGTAACAGGTGCATTCGTTACAATCGTGTTTTCCAAAATACCTATCCAAATTCAAGAACATCTTTCAAGCTGCGAATTTTCGTTTGACAAACTCAAATATTTCATACGAGCATTTCTTTCAAGCCGTCAACTCGTACGTAAGAAGTTTAACGTACTCGAAAAAATCGTTACGAACGTGTTAAATATGCTCAAGTAGTTACCCAACTCTAATTATCTACTACCGAGCAACTTTGCATGTACATACAGTATCTGACGATCTACTTTTCACATCAGTGTTTCGTCTGAGAAAAAGGCTACAAAGGGAAGGTAAAATATAACAAAAGAGTTGGTTTTCACTAAGTTTTTTACCCTTCGGTTATTATATACATACACGTACACAAAAACGTCATCTTGAACGTGCAAGTAGGTAAGTACGAAGTATAGAACAACTGTCTCTACGTAAACCAGAACAAGATTATCGTATAAAACGGTTCTTCTATTCATTCTATAGTTTTTTAACAGCTGCACCTATGCCGGTCCTTGTACTACGAACATCTGCACATAGGTCAATGAAATAATGAAACTGAAAAAAAATGAAATGAAAATAACACAACAGATACAAATAAAACAAGACACGTTTAATAATTAATGTAGGTACCGTCGATGTCAAAAAATTTCTAATTTCGTTTTTCACCAGATAAGTAAACTTACAAAAATACTGCATACAGGTCGTCAACCTATAATTTTTCTTGAATTAACCAAACCCAAGTTTCTCGAGTTTTCTTTGGTGTATGAAAGAGTAAGCATCGAGTGAAAATAGTCGTTGCTAATACATAACGCTATTTCGTTAATGATGAAACATCTGTTCTTGAAACCACAATACAGTGGTAGGTAATAATCAAATTTTACCAATTGCTTTAATTTGATTACTTCACGAGTATACAACCGCCCATCCATACCAAAGGTACCAGAAACAAGTAGGGTAATTTCTGAACCGTACAAGTCGTTTTTTACTGGAAAACATCTTTCTTTTTGTAAATTGCTAGTTGCATATGCATCTTCAACGTGAAAATGAATAATTGAGAGCCCATGCTTCAGAATTTTATGCAAAACGTGTGCTAAGGAGGTTAACTCGTTCAACATAAATCAACTAGCTGACTAGCTCGTTAAAAAACACTCATTCCCTTGAATACCTTTTCAATAGATCCTTCTTACATAAAATTTCTCTGTTTAAAAATACTAGATATCCTGACCAACTAAAAATCACTGATTTGACTTTGTTTTTTTACAACAAATTATAACAAAAATCTCATTTCACTCATTCATTACTCATAGAATCAAATTTTTTCTAGCTTCCCAATAAAATACGTAAGTAAAAGTGTAAAGGTCTACCAGATACAGATAGATTCTAATTTTCAATAATAGAAGCATTATCACATGCTTTGAATCATTCATATGATATGTTTTCATTTGTTTATTTATTTATAGAATACTGACGATACTGAAAACAACGTGGATTAGTGTTAATAAAAAAAAACCGTAATACCACACAGATTGATGAAGTCTGAAACGTATGAAAATGTAATGTAAAATATTCAAGGAATCCACATGAATACTGAATTCACAAGAGATGATTGAATATTTTTTGATTTAGCACATTCTTAGTGATTTCAAGTACAAGACGTACACAAAATAGTGGAAAATGTGCAACATTCATGACTCATGTAACAAAAAAAAATGTCGAATACTCGTGGAATCTCTAAGAATATTTGATAATTAAAAAGATACACAAGTATTCTTTACTGTGGCACATTTTTAGTTATTCTTTATACAATTTTCGTATAGAATAGTGGATGAATGTGCAAAAAGAAATCATAATATAATACAATATGGTTCATTGAAATGTTGAATATTCATGCATTCTAGGTAAACTTGAGAGAATTAGATAGATACGCAAGAACATTCATTTCTGTGGCACTTCCTTAGTGAATTTCTATACAATTAATGTACAAAATAGTGGAGTGAAGTGCAAGGTAAAGTCAAGTCACAGTAACTGTGGTAAGTTGATAATCAAAGAAAATGTTCAAAATGATAGGTACATACAATGTAATTGAACTCTACTTCTCAGTTTATTAAAAAAAACAGGAAATATGTCAATCGCATCAGCTCCAAGATTTTGAAATCAAAGGTATACACAGATATTTTAGGAACGTCATAGAAAATTTACGAGTTTCGAGAAATATAGAATTGCATCGACGAAATTTTCATAACTTTTCAAAATAAGACAAATCTAGAATCAACAAACAAATAGAAATTATTAAACATATGTTTGATATAATGGTAAACCTCTCGACATTTCGTGAGACGTATGAGCCATGCTTTTCACTTTTATGTAGCACAAAAATACAAGGCAGAAACACAGATGGTATTCCCACCTGAACAAATTGCGCATAATGTAAGAAATAAACTAGTAACGTTTGAATTTAGATTAATGAATATCTAAGTGAAGTAATTGAAATGAAAAACAATTAAATTCAAAAAGTTATATCGTGAAGAATAAAACTGAGAAATAATGAACGAGTTCACAAACTACCTCGATATCGATATTTGTTATTCATTTAAGTACATTGCTAAACATTTACACGCAAAATCTTTTTTCACAATTTCTAAAAAAAAAAGAAGAATTTTAATAATCTAAATTATTATACTTTAATAATTAATAAAATTTGTCGTCGCATGGCGAAGGAAAATCGGAGAATATGAAAGCATCGAAACCACATCGTGAAAGCTGAAATTGGGGTGAGAGGAGAGCGTATAAAAATTATTTTTGTCACCAGGTGAAATAATTGCGAATAATTGAAGTTTGTTAGTTTCGAATTTTTGCGCAAAGCGCTAGTAAACACATTTTTCAATTTAAAATAATCTAAAAATAATGCTGCTTGAAATTCCACATTAAAAAATTCCAGTTCCAGTTTCAGTTTTCAGTTACAGTTTCAGTTTCAGTTTTCCATCCCTGCACATAAAGCAAAGCATAGCTTGCACGTTACTTGCACGTGTCCTATAGCCTGCACATAATTATCAGAAACAAAACAGCCCCCGGCGCTTCATGCTTTGACCTTTGAGTTATTTTGCATTCAGTATGCATAAACGTAATACTTTTAAACTCAAGTGCAGTTATAACTTTAAGTATCAACAATATTTATTGAAATTGCGCCCACAGGATCTTGATCCTCTGTTTAACAAATATCAAGATTATATGGTACAAAAAGGATTGATTACCTCCCAAGTTCATTCCAATATCATTCTCGCTATTCAAAAAGCGTAAGTTCAAACTTCTTTCATCTATTTTAAAATCCTAAATTGAATACGTCATATTAAAAATGTATAACTAAACTAGGAGAATACGACTACAACAAGCTGAAAACCGAAAACGTCTACCAGAGACGAATCCTATTATTCATAAAAGTTTGAATGATGTGGAAGACTACAAACCTCCAGACTCACCACAGAGTTCCGTGTCTCCAGGGTCTTCTGGGAGCCACGCTTCTGACTACACTACAGATGCAGATTTGAACCCACAAGATGCCCACCAAGCTCCTAGTACGTATGAAATCTTCTTTTATCAATTTTTTACCAATTCTTTTTACTAACATCATTTTTTTTACAGGCGTACAAGATCTGACCACGGACGTGGATCTGACAGGACCTCGCTTGTTGGAATTCCTGCTTCGGGTCAACCAGTCTGCAAAAGAAATATTATTTTCGAATGCTCTAACGCCTTCTGAACGATTCGATCTAGTGGAAACCTTAATGATTTTAGCCTCGGAAGTGGATGCGCCTCTTTTCAAGAAATGGCTGATGGAAGTTCATTTCGCAGATGGAGACGCTGCTCGTGCACCCGCTAGTGGCGGAGGCATCTAAATTGTTTTATTTGATAGCCGTTCATTTGTATATCCTATGATTATTAAAATTTAACACGCGATTTAAAAAATCATTCTCTTTCATTTTTGCCGAAAATGGTGAAATTTTTCATTTCATAGGAAATGTGATTGATTTATGACGAATGCCAAGATTTTCAAGATTGTCAGCAGATGCAGCGCTATTATAATAATCCTGAGTCATTGAACTGGGATTTGTCGTCACTCTTCAGGGATGGAAAACTGAAATGATAAAAGTTAAATAAGTTAATACATTTACGCTTGTAGCCTTCTGTATGCATTTGCATGTATTTTTTATTTTCAATTGAACAATACAAACAGACTAAACTTGATCAAAAATCTGGGGGGGGAGGTTAAGGGATAAATTTGCCGACTAATTATCGACTTTGTCTTTCACCTGCTCCGTAGGTACCTAATTACATATGCAAGAATTTTTTTTAGTCGAGTCAAATAAAGTTTGTGAATACTTGAATAGAGTAGGTACTCAGGGCATGAAAATTGAGTCAAGGTTTTGAAGCGGTTTAGGCAAAAGAAAAGTGAAAAAAAACAAGATTTAGGAAAAATTTAAACAAAAAAACAAAAAAAATATGAAAGTTTGTTGTTGCCCGAGCGAAGCGACGAAAAATTTTTTTGCCTAAATGTCGTTCAGAAAGCAAAAATTGACTATAATTTTCAGGCATTTAGAAATATAAAAAAATGACAGATGAAAAAAAAATTGATTAAAAAATATGTAGATGATAAGTATTTTGAAAAAAGGTAAAATTCGGCAATTCTTCCTGGTAGGGTAAATGGAAGAAACGGATTAAGAAAAAAAAACTTAGAAAAAAGGCGATTTGAGAAAGAATTTCAAAAAACACAGGAAAAGGATAGTGGTCTATTATTGCCCGAGCGGAGCGAGGGAGAATTTTTTTTCGTTCGGAAAGCAAAAATTGGCCATTTTTGGACATTCAATGATACCAAAAAAGTGAAATTAAAAAAACATGATTTCGGGAAGAATTTCACGGAACAATGGAACATAGGGAAAGCAGGGAAGCTTTTTATGGCAAAATTTTCTTTAAAAGTCGCCCAGAAAGCAAAAATTGGTTAGTTTTGGGTATTTGATAGAAAAAAAATTACGAATGATGCAATCAGGTATATAATCATTAATCCGGCAAAGTTTTCAATTTCAACGCTCAAAACATCAAATTTCAAATGTTTAAATAACCATAAGACCGAAATGCAAATTTTTCGGCAAAACCTTATTTATAACTTTATTCAAATTATACATTTGCCGATTTTTCAAGTCAGATTTGTTGGAAATACAAAATAATCGGCAAAATTGTCAAAACTTTGGTCGATTTTTAAAGTTTTGTCGGCAACATTTTTCCGATGGTTCAAAATTTTCGGCAATATCTCACCGAAAGTACAAGATTTGCCGACTTTTTGACGGATTTGTGCGGGGGGCGTGCCCCCCCTCCCCACCTACCCTCTGTTTCGTCCCCGAATACAAACAAAGGTACAAACAAAACTGGAACTGAAATTCATTTCAGTTCCAGTGAACTTAAAGTTTCCAGTTTTCACTTTTCAACTTTCAAGTTCCAGTTTCAGTTTCAGCTTTTTCATCAAAGTTCCACTTTCAGTTTTCAGTTACAGTTTTGCATCCGTTTGTCGACATGCACAAAGCCTTTTAAGTTTCAAAAAATTCCCGCTTTTTTTGATAGAAATAGAAATAAAGCTTCGAAAGTGTGATAAGATGAAAGAAAATTTGATTTCGTCGTGTGTTTCTTTTTGAATTTCGCGTTCGTAATTTGTTCAAAACTCATATGTTTTACTGCGTTTTCTCAGATACGTTATAAACACCCACTGAACTTTCTTTCTTCGAATAAAGAAGTTGAATGGAGTATTAATCTGAAGATCGTGTGTCGTTTGCAATGCCTCTCTTCAACTCTGGTAGATTGAAGCAGGGGAAAAATGACCAGAATACTTTCGCAGTTACCAAGTAATAAAAATGATAATGATTTATGTAACCAATTCGTTGCATTTTGAAAATATTTTGGTACTACATTCTTCTGTGTTGGTATTGCAGGGAAGACTCATCTGATCAACGAATCAAGCAATCAATAGAAAATGATGCTATTGATTCAAGATATGGATTCAATAGGGTTACAGATCACAAAGAACGTACCGGATTCCTCATCAATATGCACAGTGTAAGTGAAAAATATTTCCTGATCATGTCTAATTGCACATTGTGAGTCACTTGTAATTTCCAATTCGATTAATTTTGTCTTTTTTCCTGAGTAGAATGAAATCATCGATGAAGACAAAAGACTCGTTAGCGTCGTTGATTACTATTTTATAGAGGATGATGGATCTAGATTCAAAATAACACTGCCGTTTCAACCATATTTCTATCTTTTAGTAAAGAAAGAAAATATCCAAGAGGTTACCGGTTATTTGAGTAAAAAATATGCTGGATCTATTATAAAACTTGAGCAAGTTTTGAAAGAAGATTTAGATTTGGTAATTCATTTTATGTACGTGATTTATACTCAAGTATAATGAATTTATTTCCTGTATCTATTTCTTACGTTGTAGCCCAATCATCTTATTGGATTAAAGCAGCTATACTTGAAAGTGTCATTTGCCACGGTCACGGAGTTGACCAAAACAAAACAAGCCATTATGCCAAGCATTCGAAAAAATAAAGAAAGAGAAAAGTCAAATACATTTTACAACGAAATGCTTACCGAGTCATTAGCAAGTAGATCAGATGCAGGATTTGTTAAAAAAGTTACCGATCATTTAGAAAATATTATCGATATAAGGTGATTATCAAGATATTTGATTATTTGTATGTTTTGATGAATTCTTATTTTGGTTATTGATTCTACGCAGAGAGTACGACGTTCCTTATCACGTTCGAGTATCCATAGATATGAAAATTTTTCTCGGTGTTTGGTACAGTATTCAAAGCAGAGGAGCAAATGATGCACCTATAATCACCAGACGAGACGACATCATCGATCGTCCTGATCTGATCGTACTCGCATTCGATATCGAAACATCGAAATTACCCTTGAAGTTTCCTGATGCGAACACTGATCAAATCATGATGATATCATACATGATTGATGCTCAAGTACGAAACCGAACATTTTTCTGCGTATCCAAATCTTTTGAAATTATTACATCAACTTTTATATTTTAGGGGTTTTTAATTACCAACAGAGAAATTATTTCAGAAGATATTGACGATTTCGAATATACTCCGAAACCAGAATTCGAAGGATTTTTTACAATATTTAATGAACCGAATGAAGAAGCTTTACTGAATAGATTTTTCGAACATATTAACGACGTAAAGCCTCATATATTTGTTACATACAACGGAGATTTTTTCGACTGGCCTTTTGTGGAAACCAGAGCTGGAATTCATGGATTAGATATGGCGAAAGAGATAGGCTTTGCTAAAAATAAAGATGGTGTTTATGCCTGTAGACCTGCGACTCATATGGATTGTTTATGGTGAATATTGCAGAATGATGTTTCATTTTGTACTTTACGATTCTATATTTTCATTTTTATTATAGCTGGGTAAAACGTGACTCTTATTTGCCCGTCGGGTCTCAAAATTTAAAAGCTGTAGCCAAAGCAAAACTACGCTACGATCCGGTTGAGTTAGATCCCGAAGATATGTGTCGTTTGGCTTGTGAGCAGCCTCAAATACTTTCTAATTATTCTGTTTCCGACGCCGTAGCTACATATTATTTGTACATGAAATACGTCCATCCGTTTATATTCGCTTTGTGCACCATTATTCCTATGGAAGCAGATGAAGTAAGTGAATTTATTTCTGTTGAATTTTCGCAGTTTCTATTATTTGATGTAATTCGTAGGTTCTTCGAAAAGGATCAGGAACTTTATGCGAAGCTTTATTGATGGTCGAAGCGTTTCACGCCAATATTATTTTTCCAAATAAGCAAGAACAAACCTTTAATAAACTTTCCGACGATGGGCATGTACTAGATCAAGAAACTTATGTCGGAGGACATGTCGAAGCTCTGGAATCAGGCGTGTTTCGAGCTGATATTCCGTGTAGATTTCGACTGGTACGTGACTGAGCTCGAATTCTTTTCAATGATAGATTTTCAAAACCAAGTTTATATATAGGATCCTCAAGCGTTAACTGAACTCATCGATAGTACAGAACAAGCACTAACACATGCAATCGAAGTTGAAGAAAAAATTCCATTGGCGAATGTAACTAATTTCGACGAATTAGTATCGGATGTGAAAAGTAAACTCACTGAATTGAAGAATACTCCCAGTAGATTGGAAAATCCAATTATTTACCATTTGGATGTTGGTTAGTATTTTCAATTCGTTTTTTGGTCAATATTTGAAAAAATTGACGATTCTTTTTTTTTAGGTGCTATGTATCCAAATATTATCCTTACCAATAGATTACAGCCCTCTGCTATGGTTGATGAAATGATCTGTGCCGCTTGTGATTACAACAAACCGGATGCCAAATGCCAAAGAAACATGGTATGGATGTGGCGAGGAGAAATAAGTAATTCTATTCTTTAATAACCCCATCGAAGTAAAAAATTGAATACTGATATCATATAAATTTACAGTGCCGGCATCTAGAAGCGAATTTCAACGTATTCAGCAACAATTAGAAATAGAAAAATTTCCTCCAAGATTTCCAGGAGGACCACCAAGAGCTTTCCATCAGTTAACCAAAGAAGAACGAGCTACATACGAAAAAAAAAGATTAGCCGAATATTGTCGAAAAGTTTATAAGAAAACCCACGTGACTCGCATCGAAGAGAGAACTACCACCATATGTCAAAAAGAAAACAGCTTTTATGTCGATACTGTTAGAGCATTTCGTGACCGAAGATACGAATATAAAGGATTATGCAAAGTAATTTGTCGACTTTGAGTTTTAATTGCAAATGTTCGAAAGTTAATCATTTTTCATTTCAGGTGGCTAAACAACAAGTGACGAATGCTTTGAGAAAAGGTGATGCAGCCGAAATAAAATCAGCTAAAAATCGAGAAGTTTTGTATGATTCTTTGCAGTTGGCTCATAAATGTATTTTAAATTCGTTTTATGGTTATGTGATGCGAAGAGGGTAAATATTTCAATTTTCTGAACAGAAGGAAAATATTTTACGATTTTATTTCGATATCTTAATGAAATGTATTTTCAGATCTCGATGGTACAGTATGGAAATGGGTGGAATTGTGTGTTGCACCGGTGCTTCAATTATTACCAAAGCTCGAGAAATTATCGAACGTGTTGGCCGACCTTTGGAATTGGATACAGATGGTATTTGGTGCATATTGCCGGCTTCATTTCCCGAAAATTACACCGTCACGACAAATTTACCAAAAAAGTCTTCCGTTGTAATTTCCTATCCCAATGCTGTATTGAATTCTATGGTCAAGGTATTATCAAAATTCAGTCAGTCGAGTTGTTTTCATATTTGATCTGTGATATAAATTTTATTTCTAGGAATACTATACCAATCATGTTTATCATGAATTAGTAGACAAGGATACGATGAAATATGTCCAACGTAGCGAAAATTCTATATTTTTTGAAGTTGATGGACCATACCTCGGAATGGTATTACCTGCTTCCAAAGAAGAAGGCAAAAAACTGAAGAAAAGATACGCCGTCTTTAATTTCGATGGTACTCTCGCTGAGTTAAAAGGGTACAACGAAATATTATAATTTATTTGAAGTTCGATTATTATCTCTAACTCGCTGTAATTGTGTAGATTTGAAGTGAAACGACGTGGAGAGCTACAGTTGATCAAAATATTCCAATCGTCCGTGTTCGACTCGTTTTTAAAAGGCGACACTTTGGAAAAATGTTACGAATCAGTTGCCACAGTAGCCAACTATTGGCTCGATGTATTATACAATAAGGTATTTTATACCCTCTTGGAATTTTTTTGTTTTATGTAATATAGTGTAATAATTTGCTTTTTAATTTATAGGCACGAAATATGCCCGATTCCGAATTATTCGAATTAATATCCGAAAATCGTTCCATGTCTCGAAAACTAGCCGACTATGGAACGCAGAAGTCTACTTCTATTAGTACAGCCAAAAGATTAGCCGAATTTTTGGGCGATCAAATGGTCAAAGATGCTGGATTAGCTTGTCGATATATTATATCTCGAAAACCAGAAGGATGTCCGGTTACCGAAAGGTATTTCGTGTTGAAATAATTCTTCAATTTTGAGGAGGAATTTCGAACTTGTTTTCTTGGGTTTTTGCAGAGCCATACCTTTGGCAATTTTTCAGTCAGAGGCTGCTGTAAAAAGACATTATTTGAGAAAATGGCTGAAAGATAACTCGATCGACGAAAATGTTGATATTAGGGATGTGCTCGATTGGGATTATTACATCGAGCGACTGAACGGAACTATTCAAAAAATTATCACCATTCCGGCTGCTCTTCAAGGAGTATGTGTAATATGTCATTTTTAATTAACTAATTATCTCGATTATACAAATTTTTATCCTGTTTGTAGCTTGAGAATCCAGTTGAAAGAGTCAGACATCCGGATTGGTTGCATAAAAAATTACTGAATAAGAACGACGTTTGCAAACAAAGAAAGATTAACGATATGTTTAAACCAAGGAAGGCAGGAGATCAAGAACCTCCTGCTATTTCTGCCGGAATTAATTCTTTCGATGTTGATAACGCCGATGTGCATCTTGATAGTGAAGTCACAGATTCGCCGATTGATGAAGTAGGCCATTTTACGTTCTCATTTCATTTCTTGTTAGTATTTTACTTAATGGAGTGGTTTTTTTAGCAACCGAACGTTGATATGCCTCCACCACCTGCGCTCGATATTGAAGATATCGGTAGGAAAACATCTTCTTTGACTTCAAAAGGTTTCAAAATACAGAAGAAAAAAAGGAAAAGGGACTCGCCTAATAATAGTATTAATAATGACACGTTATCGTGGCAAGAAGCTCTAGGACCTCCACCTTCTTGCGATAATTTCGAGGTATAATTTCAGTATCAAACTGACTAGAGAATCATGTATTGATACTTAACATTCGAAAATTTTGAAATATCTGTAGGAATGGTTGGAATATCAGAAGAAAAAATGGGAATGGCAGAAAAATCAACGTAACTTTATTCACAGCGGAATTCAAACCAAACGTCTCAAAGGTGCTGCGAATGCGTCTTTAGGGAACCGTCAAGATCTAGGTGGATTTTTCCGACGTACTCAAAGAACATTGTTGGATTCTCCTTGGGAAATACTACAAGTAAAATATGACTTTATTAAATATTAATTATAATTTGAAAAAATAATAATTGAATTGTTTTTTAGGTTTGCGAAACTGGTAAACCAGGAGTTCTAAAATTATGGGCTTTGGTAGGAAACGAGCTGCATAATCTTCAAATAATAGTTCCTCGAACTTTTTACGTAAATCAACGGAAACCAAGAGAGGAATTGGAAAACGCACCTTGGGTGAAATGCAATCGTATTTTACCCCGATCGAGACCAGCTTTTAATTTATATCAGTTTACTATCTCCGAACAATTGTATTTAGAGAATAGCGAGTAAGAACGATAGAAAAACTTATGTTTTTAGATATCTTGAAAAATCTATAATTTAATTTTTCCAATATCATTTTTAGCGAAATGGTTGCTGATTTATCGGCTCCAGATATCGAAGGTATTTACGAGACTCGCGTTAAAGCCGAACTCAGAGCATTGATAAAATTAGGTTGCATGTGTGCTGTTGAAAAAGACGAAGCTCGAAAGTTAGCTTCGGCAGGTTTACAAGGTTTAAACACTTTTTCATTGGATCAACTTCAAATGAAAAATTTACCTTATTTGAAAGACGTCAGTTGACCTTTTTTACTTATTTTTCTTGAATTTAAAACAGATTTTATATTCGTGTATTTTTTTTCAGAGAGATTCGTTGAAATATATCTATCTGTATTGCCATCGTGCACCGAATAGTTCCAGATCCATGTTTGGATTATTTATTCAACCAAATCACAAAGCAGCTGTTTATGTTTTGGACAGCGTACGAACTAATCAAATGCCTAATATGAGTACTTTATACAATAACGAAAGGAATATCAAGTTAGAAAATTTCCCAGCATATGCAAATTTTCATACAAAAATGTAATTTTTCTAATCGATTGTATTAAATTTGATTCTCAGAATAGAACGTGGATACGAAGAGGCGAATCTGCCACCTAAAAATTTCGAATTTGAAATCAGAGTTGAAACTGATCAACGTCAAATTTTCAGACAAATCCAGAAAAAATTGCAAGCTTACAAAGATGAAAGAAAGGGTCCTACTATATTAGTCATTCAGTCGTTAATTGGTAACCATAAGTTTTTTTGCATTATTCGATACCATTTTCAGAATAGAAATAATCAAGTAATTTTTTTCATTTCGAAATATCGTAGATATCCAAGTTCTAACCTCGGACATTCAAGACATCAATGATTTCCCTTATGTATTACTCTTCATGCAAGAAGCTCCAGAATCTGCGTACCTAACTTTGGATTGGCAAAGAGTCAGCGCTCGGACATTGGTTAAGCATTACCTGAGCAGTATTCAGAGTTTGCAAGTTCTTAAGGAGCAGTGCAGATATCTACATTTGCCTATTGGGAATTTACCAGTTGATCCTACGTTATTCGGTGCAGATATTTTCTACTCGAGGCATTTACTCAAGCACAATTTCGTTTTATGGATGTCTGAAACCGAAAAACCAGACTTGGGTGGTAGAGAAGCTGATGATAATAGGTGAGATATTGTCAGATTATTTATTTGAAATTATTCCCAACGATATTTAAATATTGCGATTTTTTTTCTAGAATGTTGACAGAATTTTCTGAAAGTTCGAGTACAGTCGTAAATAATTCAAATTGTTATACCTCTTATTGCGTGGAATTGGAATTGGATGGTTTAGCTGTGACTACGATCTTACAGTCGCATCACGTTCAAGATATCGAAGGTTCAAATGAACACAGACTTTGATCAAAAACTTGAATCCAAAAAATATCTCAAATTATTGCCCATTTTTTCAGGAACCAGTTCAACAGTATCGTTTGAAGCGATGCCACAAGCTTCTCTGGAAGAAATGGTCGAAGGAACGACAGCCATATTACCGAGTTACGACGAAACTGCATTATGCTCGGCAGCTTTTCGAGTACTCAGATCGATGGTGAATGTGTGGCTGCGTGATGTTTCTATCCATCAAAATCCATACGCTGATTTTCAAATAATACATTTCTATCGATGGATTCGGTCGACTAATGCTCTTCTGTATGATCCAGCGTTACGAAGAACCCTCTATAATTTAATGAAAAAGTTATTCATGCAGGTATACTTGAATTTTTCTGTATTTCGAAGTTATTTATTGTTTCGATATTCATATTTTGTACATTTTTCACAGCTGGTTGCCGAATTCAAACGCTTAGGATCGGTAATCGTGTTCGCGAATTTCAACAGAATTATAATCTGTACGAAAAAACATTCTTTGGAGGAAGCCATTTGCTATGTGAAATTTGTCGTGCAGAGTATCACCAATAGAGAATTATTCCACAGTTTACAGATTACTTTCGGCCAATGCTGGCCATATCTTATGTGGCTAGATCCAGTATGTGTTTGTTATTTTAACCCATTCCAGAGTTTGGAAATATAATTTAAATTATGGCTTATTTTCTAGTGGAATTACGCCGGTGTTAAAGGCAAATTACCTACTTCGTTGACGGAGCATAGTACATTACTCGAAGGTGACGTCGATTTGACCAATATCACTGGAAACGACGAAGATGAAAATGTACGATTTTATTCATTTTAAATAACATAAACGTTGCAATTAAATAACTTTCATAATTTATAGAACGTCGAAATCCAAATGAACTGGAACATGATGGAATTCTTACCGGAAGATGGTGGACTGAGGACGTACTTCAATGATATCGTTGCCGGATATATTCACGCTATTTACAATCATCTCACTGCAAGTGAAGTACTGGGTGCTACGCCAAAACGACGAAAAACCACATTATCTCAGTTATCGCAAACAGCCCCTTTGGGAGTCGGAGTGCACGAAGATACAGTCGCCTTCGCCAAAGAGTTCATTGCCAGCGAATTAACGGATAAATTATTTTTGTACGTGTTTACATCAGCTATCTCTGCAATCAATTGCAAACATTGATTTACCTTTGTCTTCTATTACAGAATCACTCAGCGTATCAATAAAAAATATCCAGTGATGGAAATCAAAGAAGATACATTCGATTCTCCTTTCACCATTTTGCGGAATAAGAACGAAGTTAGACCTGCCCTCGAGTTTGTCAAATCTATTTGTAAAGTATGTTTTAATTTTGAATTTCCCCTTTTTTTTTTTTGTGATGCTCTGTTTCTTACGTATTTTCGTATGTTCTTGTCAGGTGCTGTTATTGGATAGTGCGATCAACGAAGATATTACCAAATTACGTAAAAATTTGTTACGTTTGATCGGTGTCGGTGATTTTTCCGATATTGCGGTTTGGGAAGACCCTTCGCTATCTTGGGTTTTGCCCGAGGTCATTTGCAAAGGATGTAATCATTGTAGAGATATTGATCTATGTAAAGATACTCATCGAGTTGTCATTAACGGAATGTGAGTGGAACGTCGATCGTTTTTATGCCACTTTTACTCTGTGATTTGATTTTACGTATAATACGAATAATGTAATTTTTTTTCAGGTCTATGTGGCAATGTCCGATTTGTCAAACTAATTACGAAAATTCTGTCATCGAACACATGCTGATTGACGCTTTGAACAGAAAAACAATGGCGTTCGTTTTACAAGATATTCAATGTAAAAAATGTTTACAAGTGAGTTGTGAACTGGAATGGATCCAGTTTTGTTACATTTTTCGGAAGCTGTTGACGAGAGTAGATGAAAAACTGTTTTTAAGTTTCGAGAATACGTAATGAATGGATTTTTAAAATTAATTTTTCGTGCAATTTAGGAAATTCATTTTGAAATGGGAATTTTTTGGAAATGATGTTCTAGAAATACAAGAAACGTTCGAGGATGTTTTCTGAATAAAATTTACCAAATTACGATTATTTATAAAATTTTAAAATGAAGGAAAATCATGAAAATCGAGCTCAAACGGTCTCGTGAAGTAAAAAGAACAGAGTGCTGCATTTCAACTTACAAAATTTTGTATTAATTTTAATGACTGTTTTTCAGCTAAAATTTAGCACTGACTACAAAAATAAAGTCTGTCACAAAACGAAATTTTTTGAGAAAATTTGCTCGTTTTTCATCATTTTGAACACTAAAAATCTATTTTTTGGGCAACTTAAGAGCTGTACGACAAAATTAAATGGAAACAAAATTGTAGAGCATAAAATTTCCTTTTTCAATGAGCAATTAGTTTTTCCCCTGGGGTGCTTAGTTTTCGGCATATCTACGATGAAAAATCAAAATTCAATTTTTCAAATTTAGGTAAAAATATCTCGAAAACTAAACCCCTCAGGAAAAAACGAATCGTTCAAAATAGATGAGAAATTTTATGCCCTACAACTTTGTTTCTATTCGTTTTTTTCGTAGGATCCCTAGTTCGCCCAAAAAATCGAGTTTTCATGACAAAAATTAAAATTGGCAAGTCTATGATATTTGAAATGAAAAATAATTTCTCATTTCATGTTAATTTTTGACTTAAAAATCGATTTTCTGGGCGAACTAGAGGTCCTACGAAAAAAATGAATAGAAACAGAACTGTAGGGGATGAAATGTTTTTGCTTGGGAGGAGGGGGGAGGAGGCTTAGTTTTCCAGATATTTTTACCAAAAGTTGGATAACTGGTAAATTTTGATTTTTCATCGCAGTATCTCGAAAACCAAGCCTCGTAGGAAAAAACTAATTGCTCAATAGGGGAAGGAAATTTTATACTCCTCAATTTTATTTCTATTCATTTTTTTCATTGAACCCTTGGTTTGCCCCAAAAATCGATTTTTGAGTTCAAAATGATGAGAAATATGCCAATTTTCTCAAAAAAATTAGTTTTGTGAAGAAACTTGATGTGATGGACTTTTTCCAATTTTTTTTCTGTGATTAGCATAAAAATATTAGTAAAATCACTTATTATTTTTTCAAAAAAATTTCCATCGCTTGACCGTGACCCATCAAAAATGAAAATTTGTGAAATAATACTTCTTCAAGTTTTAAAAATTCGATAATTTTCAATGCTACACTCAAGTATTCGACTGGAGAGGGGAAAGAAAATTTTTATCACGCTATTTTGAGGTCAAAACACTGGTATCAAAGTAGCCTCGTCCAACTTTCGAATAAAACAAAAAAATACAATAAACTCGTTGATCTCTTATTTATGGGAAATTGTATGTGTCAACTTATTTCCAGATCAAAATGGACGACATAGCTCGATATTGCAGCTGCTCCGGTAACTTCAAAACGTTAATAGATCAAAATGAAATTTCAACGCATTTGAATACTTTTGGTATGGTTGCCAAGTATTTTAAAATGTCTTTATTAGAACAGATGGTCGAATGGATTTCACAAGTGAATAAATCGTAGAACTGATGAAAAATTCACTTCAGTAAGACTGCTTGTAATTTTTACTCTTTGTGTTTTATTTTATATATTTTTATTATTTCTTTTTAATTTTCGTTTTTTAGCATATTTTTTTTATCAAAAAAATGCGAATAGTTTTCAATTACTGACTTTAATAATGTTCTTTGTAATTAATATAATTGTGATATTTTGTTTAGAAACAAGTTATGGCTATATATGGTGAATTAATTTTCAATCTAGTTGAATAAATATTGAATTGTGTTTCTTGTTTGAAAGTATTTAGTTGTAATATAAATTCAAAGTATGTATCGATGAAACGGTTTACTTCAAGGCATAGTTTAAAATATGTATACAATAGTGGATTTGAATCTGTTATTTTAGAATAAGCGGCGTTTATTTTTTCGGTATGACGCACAAGTCTCGAACCTGAAAAAATTGGAGAAGGTAGATGAGTAATTGAATATGGAAATAATTCATCTTTACTCTATAATTTGGGCTTACTTGAACATGGGATGGGGTATGGATAATGTATTCTATTACACCGGTGATATCATCCAATTGTAAGCTACCTTCGACACCAAACCATTCGTTTTCGTAACTGTCAACGGAGAATGTCTCATTTGGACCAATACTCACGTTCTAAAAAGCGAAAAAAAAAATGAAATAACGAAGTCACGTAATTTTTTTTCGATCATGTCATACCGTAATTTTAATCGGTTGCTGCGAAAGCTCCAATTCGTGACGTAAATATTCGGTTAAATATTTCACGACGTGTTTGGTGGCAGAGTAGAAATGATGTTTGGATGTATGTGCGACTTCATCAGCAGCGATGCTGAAAATGGAAATGTTTGATTTTTCATCATATCGTTGAAAATGATATACCAAAATTAAAGCTAGGTATCTACCTATTCATATTGACGATCAATCCTAGATCAATTTTTTGATCTTTCATGGCTCTTATCATTTCGGTTGTGCAAGTACAAAGCCCTAGAATATTAGTTTTGGCCATTTTCCTCCACGATTCGATATCGCCATCCAGAATAGAACTTTCTTCGACAATTTCAGCACTGTTGACCAACACGTCGATATTCTCGACGTTATCGCTGATCCACTGGAACGCATCGAGTACTTCTTCTTCGTCGGTGATGTCTGCTTGGACGACGTGCAAAAACGTCGCATTTTCGTTTTCCTCTTTCAGTTCCTGGAATTAATCAAGGATACGAGAATACCTACACTTGCTTCTGGTTTCACGTACTCGAATATAAAAATATTAAGGCTAATTACGTCTAGATAATCGGTTTCTGTATCGATGCCTACGATGACCATGCCGTATTCCAAAAGCTTTCTCACCACAGCTGCGCCTATTCCGGAATTTGCTCCGGTTACGATGGCTCCTTTTCCTTCGAGGGCGTCTCTTCCTAATTTATTTCCCATGTTGGCGCTTCAATTGCAATATCAAATGTTTTAAAAATTTGATACTTTTTTATTAATTCAAAATTACGAACTAATTTTTAAAATGTGTAAAATTACAAAAATTATATTAAAATTTGACTTACCTTCAAATTCAACTCGTCCACGTACCCAAAGTTAAACCAATACTGCGAAAAAGCATAGCTCCCCTATCTCGATTTTTTTTTATCATTTACACTTTTGAAAGGTAGTAAAGTATAAGTTTTGCCAGTCTTATCGAAAACAATAACGGAGTCGATAATTCTAGGTTGATTTTTCTATTCAATACTTACCTACGTGCTTGAAAAATGTGCGTTTTTGTCATTCATTTTACAACTTATGACGACGCGGCCAAAGAATCCAATGCAGTAGGTGGTTTGGTGATACGTGTGTTATCGTTGAGGTAGGTATATGCTTGAAAAAGCTAATGCTGAGTGTTTAAAACAGGTAGGTAAAGGTATTATTATATTTTTTCATTAAAAAGAGGAAAAAGTATGTCGTATTTTGACAAAGAAAAATTATATTATTCGTAAACACACAATTTAATAATTTCGATAGGTAAGATTAATAAATACCTATTTAGTTTACGAAAATTATTTGGTTTTTTTTCAATTTTATTTACATGTCAATAACACAAAAACTCGACTAATAGGTATTAAAAAAAATTACGAAAATCAACAAATAGATCAAATTTAGCCCAATAATAATTCTAATAGACAGATATACATGTAGGTATACTTCTAAGATAACCCAGCAAATTATGAAACTAGGTATTAGTGAAAAAAGAAACCAGAACCCACAAGTATGGAATGTCTATTTGATTAAGTTATTAACAATTTTGTATGTACCTTAGCTACTAGTAGGTCTAGGTACTACGCAATGAAGCATAGAAAGAAACCATATTCGCCTTGGTAAAAATACTCATTCATATGGATGTATGTACGAGTAGGTACTTGCAATATAAGCCCAATTATTTGGTTTAGCTGCCATAAAAACGTCTCAAAATTGTATAAGAATTTTCGAAATCACATGTTTTGCTTGACGACCTTCTCTTCGAGTTTCCAGTTGAATATTTGTGTAACCTACCTGCAGTTTAATAAACGTTATTTCGTGTACCTCTGTCCTCTACCTATTACTTTTGGTAACCAGTACCAGTTGCATACCTGGTAGGCATAAGTTACATATTTGAATTAACCTATAAATGTTATCGATCGTACGTGCGTAGTTGTAAAATCAATAAATAGATTTTCATATATTTATAGTAAGTTTATTGTTTAAAAATAGGTAAAAAAATTATACATAGCCTAGGTCTAGGTATCTATATCATTATTGCAATAAGGTATTATCGAAATAAGGTAACAAATAATTTCAAAAAGTAGCTCATTATAATCTTTCCCTGATTTTTCAATTACTCGCTCCCAAAGGTTTGATGGTCAAATCTTGGATCTAAAAGAAAATAAAAAATTATTTTACAATTTTTTTTTGTAGTTGTAGCCTTGTAGGAATGTATAAAAATGTAAAATGAATCTGTGCGATTGCTTATTGAATTTTTTAAACGTTTTTTAAAAAATGTCACGATTTTTTAAACAACCTTTTCATTAATTTTTACGTTTTAAAATTATTTTTTTATTTATTTTCATTTTTTAAACTTTTTAGCATTCACGTTTAGATATGTTTATCTCTCAATTTAAAGAAAGTGTTTGATTTAAATATTATCGAAACAATTGTAAAATTTACTTATCAAAATTTTTACTTTCATTAAAATTTTCAATTTTTGTCAACATTTTCCAATAAATTAAAATTTTCCAGTGAATAAAAATTTTTCAATTCACTAAATTTTCCACTTTCATGAATATTTTAAATTTTATAGTTTATTGAAAATCGTAAATCTATCAAAATTTTCAAATAAGTACATCAAACTTTTTACTTTTTTCAAAATTTTCAATTGTTATCAACATTTTCTGATAGATTAAAATTTTCCAATTTATCAAAAATTTCAAATTTATAAAAATTTTCTAATTTATCAAAATTCTCAGTTTTTGATTTTGATTATATCAACGATTTTTCAGTTCATCAAAATTTTCAATTTCATCCATAACTTCAATTTTATTGAGAATTGTCAAGTTTATCAAAATTTTTACTTCCATCAAAATTTTCAAATATCAGACTATCAATTTTTTGCGATTCATCAAAATTTTCCGGTTCATAAAATTTTTTCAATCCACTAAATTCTTCAATTCCATAATTATTTTCATTTTTATTCAAAATTAACTTAATTGACAATTTAAAATCTATCAAAATTGTCAATTTTTACTTTTATCAAAAATTCTCATTGTTATCTAATGTTTTCTAATAAGTATACTTCTATTAAAATTTTTTTATTCATCTAAATTTTCCAATTTACCAAAGTTTACAAACTTATAAAACTTATTTAATTTACTAAAATTTCCCATTTCATCAAAATTTTTACTTTTATCAAACTATCAAACTTAATCATAATCTGTCAATTTATAAAAATTTTTCAGTTTTTTAAAATTTTCAATATTTTAAATTTTGTCAACATATTTCAATTAAACAAAATTTTCCGGTCTATAAAATTTTTTCAATTCACTAAATTTTTCAATTTTAGATTTTACTGAAAATTTTAAATCTATAAAAGTTTTCAAATTCATCAAAATTTTATTTTATCCAAACTTTTCATTGTTACCAATGTTTTCTAATAAGTAATTCCATTAAAATTTTTTTATTCATCCAATTTCTACAATTTATCAAAATTTCCAAATTATCAAAATTTTCAATTTTCTAAACTTTCCAATTTCATCAAAATTTTAAGTTTTATCAAAATTTTCAGTTCTATTAAAATTTTTCACTTAAATCATTAATTTTAATTCTATCGAGGATTTTCCAGTTCATCAAAATTTTCATTTCACTTGAATTTTCAATTTCATCAGTATTTTCAATTTTATAAAGAATTTTCAAGTAGGTAAGTATATTAAAATTTTACAGTTAATAAAATTATTTTAATTCACTAAATTTTTCAATTTCATCATTATTTTCATTTTTATTCAGAATTTTCAAGTTGATTGAAAATTTTAAATCAACAAAAATTTCAAATTCATCCCAATTTTTTCTTTTTTTTAAATTATCTATTTGTTATCAATATTTTCTGATATATTAAAATTTTTTGATTCATCAAAATTTAAACCTTCATTAAAATTTTCCAAAAGATTATCAATTTCAATTTCATCAAAATTTTTTATTTTCAACACGAATTTTCCCGATTTTCAAAATTTTCAATCACCAACATTTTCCTATTTATAATTTGTCATGTCGATAAAACATTTTCAACTTCATCCCTATTTTTAATTTTATCAAGAATTTTCAAGTTTATGGAATATTTCAAATTTATCAAAATTTTTACTTTTACTAAATTTTTTCAATTTCATCAAAATTTTCAATTGTTATCAACGTTTTTTGTTTCATTAACAATGTTTTTAATCTAATAAAATTTTCAAGTTGATAAAAATTTTTCAATTTCATCATAGGTTTTATCCTTTTATCAAAATTTTAAATTTCCTGAAGAATTTTCAAGTTTGCCAAAAAATGGTAAGTTCATTAAAATTTTTGTGTGTATCCAAATTTTCTATTTTAACAAAATTTTCCACCTTGTTAAAATTTTTTAATTGATCACAATCTTCCAATTCATCAAAATTTTTCAACTCCTTAAGTTTTTCAATTTCAATTCATATTTGAAAATTTTATCGAAATTTTTCAAGTTCATCAAAATCTTCAGAATAATCGATATTTTCTAACTTATTAATAGGTATTTTTTAATTTACTAAATAATTTCAATAATTTCATCCATACTTTTCATTTTCATCATAAATCTCATTTTTTTCAATTTTAAAAATTTTATTAAGAATTTTCAAGTTTATCAAAAAATTTTACGTAAATAAAAATTATCAATTTTATCAAAAATTTAACAAAATTTTCCAAATCATCAAAATTTTTTTCAATTTATTTAAATTTTCTAGATCATCAAATTTCTCATTATTATTAAAACTTTTTAATTTACCAAAATTTTTATTTTAAACAAAATGTACAATATTTTATTTCATTTTTCAAAATTTCAAAATTTTTTAAAATTCTGTATTCTTTAAAAATGTTTGATTTTTCAATTTGAATTTGCGATACGGGAAAATGTAAAAAAATACCTGCGATTCTGTCTTTTGCACATATTTGTACCAAGATTTTTTGTGCATTTGCAGCAAAAAAAAATTTACAATTAAAATTAAAACTTCCAATTTCTGTTACATTTATGCGTTTATACTATCAGATGAAACTGTAAACCTTAAAACTAATAACTAAGATAGGTAGCTCACTGAAAATTGTACGTACCTGAACATGAGGAGGTGTACCTAAAATATATTCTACAGCTGAAGCAATATCTTGGGTTTGTAAATATGGATTTTTTTCGTAAACAATTTTATCAATTTCATCACCTAAGCATGTTTTTACAATCGGTGTTTTTACAATACCCGGACTGATACTCTGTAATAAAATTTTAAAATATTATAAATTATACCTACCAAACCTACGTAGTACCTCTACATACTACGCATCTATAGATTTACACCAGACATACTACGAGTACAATAATTAAAATTATCCAACCGAATTATAAGCACACGTACCGTGACTCGAATTGGACTATTGATGTTTCTTAATTCTTGTCGCAATCCTTCGGTTAGAGCTTTTACGGCATGTTTGGTGGCGGAATAAAAATGAAATGGACTATATTCAGGAACTATGTGAGCTGCATTACTAAACAAGCAAAAGAAAAATTCCCCATGTTACATACATACCAATATGCCAACTTCCTAAATCGATACAGTCTCTATCAATCGAATTACTCCGCGTGAAATGGATTTAAATTTTCTTTGATTGGCATATAAATAGCAAGTGAGTAAGTATCTTCAAATTATATGACGTAAGTAATACCTGCTTAAATGAATTATATGTCCAAATTGTACGTTTCTTTTTCTCATCGATTTAACTGCTTCTTTTGCGCACAGACTTAGAGCTATTACGTTAATACTCAACATATTATGCCATTCGTTAAAATTACCGTCTGCAAATAGAATTAAATTCGTTACACTAGGTATAAATACGTATATGTATCGGTTCTTTTTTTTTTCAAATTTCTGGCATTAATAATACGATTTATCACGGTTTGTTGATAGGTATAGTGATGAAGTTGGTACTTTCTTAATTTCCTTCGCGAAAGAGAAGGGGTACTTAGGATTAAATAATTTACTATTGCTATAAAAAAAATTATTTTGGGGCAGGAGAACTAGATATAAAAATTTGAAAAAATAGGTATACTTGCCAAGCAACGTTGAGGTACCTCCGATGCCTGCACTATTTACCAGCACATCAACCCCTCCGATGTTTTCTTCCGCCCATTGAAATGCTCTCAATATTTCCTCTTCGTGAGAAAGATCAACATTTAATACGTATAAAAATTTTCCATACTTATCCGTTGATTTCATCACCTGAATTGATATTAACAATTAATTATCAATTTTTAAATTGGATAATATTTTTTAAAAGGGTGAAAATGTTTTTTTTTTTGGAAAATTTTTCGATTTTTATACATAATCTCAAAGTTATTTTCGTTCGATTTTTTTGTTAAAAGCAATTTTATGACTGAATCGTAATCTAGAATCGATAAGGAAAAAAATGAGCTGGTATGCCATTTTTTCAAGGCTCTTCTTTTTTCGAAGGTCCATCCCCCTTTCCTTGAAAGATTCTTATCTGCGTTCTTGTAGCAAATTTTGAAAAAATTTTCAAACAAAAGTTATAGATTAAGATCATAAAAATAATTTCGGTTATGATAAAATTTTCGATTGGACCCTTCCCTTCCCCCCCCCCCAATTTAACATAATATGTATGAAAATTACCCTTGAACTTCAATTGTACTGCTCTCAGTTATCTCAATGCAACTTTGGCTTGCAGCACTGTCAAGGGGGAAAATAGGTTCTGTCAACAGTCGATTTAATTGTACTTTGACCAGACAGTTTGATAAAACAATGAACGAGTATGCTATTTTTTGAGGGTCCATCCCCTTTCAAAAATCTCCCTTTCTTTGAATCTAAGGCCCCAATCGAAAAATTGTTCAACAAATTTTGTAGATTGTAATCCTTGAAATAATTTTGGTCATTACAAAAATTTCGATTGGACCCCTCCCTCGCCTCCAATATCGCATAATACATACCAATCAAAATTATTATATTCAATTATTTTCAAACAAATTATGAAAAATTGGAGGGAAAGAAAGGGTTCAATCGAAAATTTGGTGATAACTGAAATTATTCTAAGGATCTCAATCTACAACTTTTATTTGAAAATTTTTTCAAAAGCTGCTTCAGGAATAGAGATAGGAATCTTTCAAAGAAAGGGGAATACACCCTCGCAGTTATCTGCATGGAGCTGTGGCTTGCAGTAGAGCCAAGAAAGAAGAAATAAATTCTGTAAACAGTTGATTTGATTGTAATTCGATAAAACAATGAGCAGATTGATATTTTTTAAAGGCTCCTCTTTTTTAGGGTCCATCTCTTTTCCAAAAAATCTGTATATCTCTGTACTTGAGGCCCAAATTAAAAAATTTCTCAAACAAAAGTTGTAGATCAAAACTTTTGGAATAATTTTAGTTATTACAAAAATTTCGATTGGACCCCTTCTTCCCCTCCAATTTTGCATAATATACCTACGTATGTACATAAATCAGCGTACCACGATCTTCACATGTACTATACGAAATTGGAGGGCAACAAAGCGTCCCATCGAAATGTTTGTAATAAATAAGATTATTCCAAAGATCTTAATCTACAACTTTTGTTTGAAAAGTTTTTCGATTTGGGCCCTAAGTACAGAGATAGAGGCATTTTTTTGGAAAGGAAGGTTTACCCTCCCAGCTCATTTTTTAAAAATATGTCATAGATTACGAATAAATCATAAAATCCGTTTTAACCTTTTGATCGCAAGGAACATCCATTGAGGAATGTACTAAAAATTTAAAAATCAACAATGTATGGTACCTAATTTTTTTGAAAAATTTGATAAAAAATAAAAGTAGGTAGTAAAAATCAAGAAAATAATTCGCAATGAAATTAACGTATCAATCGACGTAAAAATCACTCAATGAGAAAAAAATTAATTCGGGCATAAAAAAGTTAAAAATTTTTATACAAGAAACACAAACACCACTTATCCCACGACCTCAAATCATTAAAATTGTAAACATCATAATACGCACAAAAAAAAATCTAAAAAATATACTCACGTTCAAATTTTCGACTTGCCTATCGAGCCCAGCAACCACCATCCCCAACTCCAAGAGTTTTTTCGTAACAGCAGCCCCGATACCCGAATTAGCACCTGTGACCAGGGCGCCTTTGCCGCGCCATTTTTCCATTTTTTTTACAAAAAAAAAAGTTAAACTTGTATGGGTAATAAAATACACGTGATGTTCCTCGCAGAACGCACAAGCACAACAAACTTGAAATGTTATCAACTCCTAGCAGCAGCCACCGAGTACTGGTTTATTGGTATGGTACACAGACCAGACCTTGAATGAAGCACGCGAAACTCCAACAGTCATCAAACCAGACTATGCGAATCTTAGCGCTATACAGAAAAAAAACATACGCTACTACTTTGTTATGTAACGCGACATGCTGCGGCGAAGAATAATTTACACGTATTACGTCGACCCAGCATACCAATGACATTGTAACTTTTAAGACAGAAATCTCATCTTTGAGGTTCACATACGGTATCGTATGTATTTGACGAACGATTGCAATTGCAGTTTTATTTTGAGGACTTTATTGGATGCTGGGCTGATTGTCAGCAGTTTATGTAATTGATCGATAACCTGTTGGTGATCATTGTTGTTTAAATTTGTTTAATTGATGTTTACGAAATGAAAGTAAGAGTTGAGGCGTTTGAGGATTCTCAGACGCCCAGACGGTTATAGTAGTGAGGTTTGGGAAGGGGGTAGGGGGAATAGGCATGTTTTGTCAGTATTTTACAATTGATTTTACCAAGATTTGTAAAGAAAATGATCAGAAACTTGATCAATGTAAGTAACTTTATACCAATCAAATTTCAATTTTTACGATTTTGCAATTTTTCAGATAGGTAGGTAGGTACCTATTTAAAAATAGTTTTCACCTTAAGCCATATTTTCACATTTCTGAAAGCTTATCACTCTTCCTCTTGTTATTGACAAGACTCCGAATAAAATAAATACTGCGCTTAGAATTTAAATTGGAGAAACTTGTGAATGTGATGTTTAAAGAACATTTAGATGGGCTGAAATTTACAAGGAGATGAGAAGAATGTGACAGCTGTTAGGGGCAGACTGATGTTAGCATAATTGAAAAAACGAAAATTTGAAAATTTCTAACCAAGATGACATTTTTTTCAATTTTTTTTTCTCAAAGTAAAAATTTCCTTTTAAAAAAAGACGATACCTTTTGCAAATTTTCGGACTAAGAATGTAATTTTTCCATTTGGGGAAGGCGAGGCGGTTTCTCGACTAAACTACAAATTTTTCAATTTTGGGAAGAGAAAAACCTGCTCACATCTGTACTATTCGCTCGATAGTCATCTCGATTTCGTCAAATGCTCAAAAATACAACTTTTTTACTTTTCTGGACATAATTTTTCAAAACAATTTCGGCAGTAATTCCATCATTTTCATCATCGTTTACAAGTTGGAATTTTTTTTTTCAAAAATCGTGCCTTTTTCCGTTTTTTTTTTGAGCAACCCTTTCATTTTCTGATTCTCGGACTTTAAGCCGTTTTAGTCACTTTTTTTTTACTCTTTCTTTTAAAAAATCCAGACCAACCAAATGCTCTTTTTGAACTTGAATTCCATCCACTTTACGAGTAGCATCTGGAATACTCGAAGAAAACAATGAATTTTGACAGATACCTATAATAACTTATTTCAATGAATTGAAAAATTAAAATTTAAAAAGATAAAAAATTTGAATTGTCCCTAGATAATAATAATGGAGACATTTTTTTGATTTTTTGTTTACCGGAAAAAAATGTTGAGATAGAGGTGTTTTTCGATTAATTTAGCTAGAGCTCGTGAAATACAAATGGAACCTTCTCAACTCGTCTCCTCCGATCAAACTGAAATTTGGCTCATTGAAAGAGCATGTCACCTAGACTTCATAATCAAATTTTGAGCTGCCTAAGTTGATTTTTCGATTTTTGGAGGATTTTTGAAAATGACAAAAATAGTTCATTGGTAAGTATATCAATTCTTTCAACCGCCCTCCCTCCAACCCACTGGTCATTTCCATTTCCATACTCTTCTGTCTGTCCGTAACGCTGATATTTTTCGTGACTTTTAGACATTTTGTCAGACTTTA
>FIZU01064524.1:0-15399 GCA_900064475.1 Pseudococcus longispinus
CGAAATTGGAAAAATTTAGAGATAATGCTGACTTTTATATTAAGATATTTTTTTAATTTAAAAATTTGACTTTCAAACATTTTGTCAGACTTTTTTGGATTTTTGAAAGATTGTTCAATTTGAATCATTGTTTCGACATTTTGATCAATTTTTCAGTAAATTTCAAAATTAAGTGATTTGATTTTTTTGGACAAATTCTACCAAATTTTCAACAATTTTTGTCACATTTCAACAAATTTGTAATATTTTTACAGTATTTTTACACGGTTTTGAAAAAACTTTGATAAATTTTTACAAGATTTTGTATAATTTTTCATGTTTTGAATGATTTTTACGATATCTAGATGTTTTCTATGGAATATGAATCAATTTTCAATTTATTTTAAACAACATTTTGAGAAATTTTTACCCCTTAAAACAAGTACGAAGAATTTTTGCCATTTTTCATCGAATCTTTGCCATTTTTTTTATAAGTTTGTTCATTAGTGCAATATTTCTAAGAATTTTTCTTGTTTTGCATAATTTTTATGATTCATACAGGAATTTTGTATCAATTTTCACAACATTTCACAGTTTTCCCAAAATCCTCATTGCAATTTCGTCAGCGTTTGTGAAGTATTGATGATTTCCACCAAACTTTAAGCCGTTTTACTACCTTTTCCTCAATTTTTGCGATCTTTTAACGATTTTTAAGGTAATTTAATGGTTTCTAAATTGTAAAATAAAAATTTTCTCGTTTTGCAAAATTCTGTATGATCAAGCTTGATCTATGAAAATTAAGGATTATGGTATTCTTTGAAAAACTACCGGCAAGAGAGCGTTGTCAACTCGTCACCTTTGATCAAGCTGAACGGCTCACTGAATGAGCATATTCCTAGATCTCAGAACCAAATTTAGAGCTGCCGAAGTTGATTCTTTGATTTTTAGCGAGTTTTTGAAATAGAAGCAGAAACTTTTGAGATAAAATTCTGAAAATCAGTTCAGAAACTGAAGTCGACAATCCCCCCCTCCCCGTCACAGTCGATTTTGACCATTTTCGAAGCGATGTTACCAATGGGCTATTTTTGCAATTTTCAAAAATTCGTCAAAAATCGAAAAATCAATTTCGGCAGCTCAAAATTTGGTGCTGAGATCTGGATGACATGCTCTTTGAGTGAGTCAAATTTCAGCTTAATAAAAGCGAATGAGTTGATAAGGTTTCCTTGTGAGAATCCATCAGTGATTTATTATGAATTGATATTCTTTGGTACACCCTACTGAGGCTACTGATCTAAAAGAAATTATTTCATTTCTGACAAAATTAATTAAAAAACTCGTGTTCAAGAGCTGGGCCGAATTGAGAAGGAAGGGGACAACTTCCCTCTCTCGTTCTTATTAAAAAAATTGCATTTTGAGTTGAAAAAATAAGGTTTGAGTTGAAAAATTTGCAAAATTGAAGATCTTTTTTGAAAAAATTTGGAAAATTTTCCATTCTAAGTTGGAAAAAATTTGATTTGAATGAGAAATTTCCAATTTCTAAACCCCTCTCTCCCCATGACAACTTGATTCTTCTCTGTTACGCTCGATCTTATCTCATGATTACGAGTGTGTTCTCCATTTCCATATGAAACTATCATCACCTCCGGAGTAATTTTTCCACCACAACACCAAAACTTCCGCAGTCCGACTCCGCAGGTGGTAATTTTCGATCATGATCGTTACATGTACTTACGTAGGTACTCGAATCGCATATCTGTATTTACGCAGCACTACACACGTACGATTTTCTCGGCGCTTCGGTATCGTATCCTCGACGATGGGAAAAAAATTTCTACACGACTTGGAATGGATTTTTTATGTCGAAGGCAAGAAGAAGCGAGCGATGAATGGGAAACGTGTGTGCAGAGATTGTAATGTCGGCTTGTTAAGACATCGTTTCGAACTACAATAATGATAATTACAGGTTATTTAAAGGAAAGTGTTATACATATTCACGCGTTAAAAGCATCCGATTAACGGATGAGCTATACGGGCTATAGAAAAGTATAAAAGATGCGATCGTATTGTGGCTTCTGTACGTATATCTATATGTAATACGAGTATGTAATAGTACGTAGATCGTGTACATCGCATAAGGTATATTTATGTATATTCATCGTCATATTGAAACGAATAAAACGTTTCCTGATTATATCGAAACGATAATTTTGACCATGCTGTATGGTCTGATTATGGCACGTTGTTTTTACTCTTCTTAATTATACCGCCTCGTTAAATGTATTGACGCCTTTCACCACACAACTCGATGTTATCGACCGAAGCAGTCAAAATATTGCAGCGACGTCAATAGCAGCAGCTTCGGCTTCGGCTTGGCGGCGACAGTAAAAGTAATACGAATGGGTGTGCCGAGAGGTAATTTTCGCAATGAGCTTCCGAAAACACGAACCAGAACACCCTGGATGGCTACGACCACGCGTGCTTTGAGCTGGCGCCCGCCAAAAAGGCATGCCAGGGTAGGGCATCGGTGGGTGTTACGAGAACCCTACCTACGAGTATATTTCCGTATAAGGAAATCTGCAACCGAATATGCCCGCAATTCGGGCAGCCCGAAATGAAAATTTACCATCTGACGTTGATTTACGAGCGGAATTTTTACTGCCGAATATTTCTCATTGTTTTTACTCGAATTACCGAGATATCGAAAGCGATACTCATGCAAAACACGTGTCAAGATTGGCACACTGTTTCACTTTTTAGCCCGAAGTGCGAGTACGTTCGTTACAACATAACGTACGCATTTTAACGAACCGTGCCCGCGCCCGTGACCGCACCGTCATCGCGGTGCACGCAAATCGACCGTGAAATATTATCCGTGACCGGTTCGCTGATTTGAATTGTCAATTAACAACTACGCGAGTAGAGAAAAGAGGAGGAAAAACCGGCGTAAAAAAAATTCCTATACGAAATCGAAAGGGAATCTGTTCTAGATTTCTATATGGGTCGGTTCTGCGCGTATTATAAAATAATAACCCGCTATAATTGGAAATTAATTAGTTGATTATTCGGTCGCGACGATGACGGGTCGGTTGTTTTGATCGAGGTGTTGGAAGAGCAGGAGGAGGCTTGGTTACGTGATTCGCCCAGTTCTGTAAATTATGTATGTTTACAGGCAGAATTCCATCTAACGCTAAGAGTTTGAAAAAGGAGGATAAGATTGCTTGAAAAATGATCTATTTTAGTGCTATTAACCTTCCTCTCATCCTCATTTCTCATCATAGCTTCATTCGTCGCTATCAGCAAAAATGTGTAAGTATCTGGAATGAAAAGCAAAGCAATTGATTTTTGAAAATCATCATCTTGAAATGTAGCTGCATTCAATGTGTTGTTTGAAAAATTATTCTGGCCAACTTTTTTTTTGAAAATTCTCTTTTTTTATAAAAAAAACTTCAACTTTTTGAAAATTTGTTAATTTTTGAAGAAAGTTTGATTAGAGGGACTTATAATACTATATCTTTTAGCATAGGATTTGCTTTTACTATGTGTAATTTCGCGAAATATGACACGAAATTCCCTGAAGATGACTTTTAGACATTTTATCAAACTTTTTTGAACTTGGAAAATTTTAGAGATGATGCTGACTTTTAGACATTTTGTCAGACAAACAATTTAGACTTCTCGAACTTGAAAAATTTTATAAATCAGGGTAACTTTTTGACATTTTGTCAAGCAGACTTCTCGGACTTGGAAAGTTCCAGAGATTTGCTTTTAGACATTTTTTCAGATTTCTTGGACTTGAAAATTTAAGAGATCACGTTGATTTTCAAACATTTCAGACTTTTTTGAACTTGTAAAATTTTTGAGAATTAAAATAAATTTTTGGATTTGGAAAATTTCAAGAAAGTTCTAATCAGGCATTTTGTCGGGCAGCTTTTTACCTAACGCTGATTTTTAGACATTTCGTCACTCTTTTTTGAATTTGGAAAAATTTTCAGATTTCTACTAACTTTTTGTACCTACTTGATGAATTTCAAGAAAATTTCAAATATCAAGACTTCGTGTACTTGAAAAATTCAATGAGTAAAAGCGTATCTTATGTTTTATGGTTTCATGGGGGTAGAATGTACATGGCGAGGAATTTTTGTTTCATCCTCGTTTTGTTTTTTCGAAATTGACGAACGAATCAATATCTTGGTATTTTTTGTACTTATGAGCGAAAGATTTTTGAAATTTTTTTAATATTATTATCCAAATTGACTTGAAACTTTTCAAGATTCATTGGTTTATCAAACTTGTATTCGAAAAATTCGCCTTCCCCCTCCCCCCAAAAAGGTAATTTTTCTGCCGTGCAATGTCTTGGCATCGTAACTGGTTACTTTTCATTCCTTTTATCATACTTTCTGTTGATATTTTCTTCAAAAGTTACTTAAAATTACTTTTTCCATGATTTTCAAGTTTTAAAAAAATTGATAAAGAAATTGAAAAAGAAATTCTACATCAATTTCAAAAAATTGTTACCATTTTTTTCGTGTTAATGTACGGATTACCCAATCTAGTTTTTTTTTAAGTACAAAAAAATTGAAATGGGAAGAGCGAATTATTAGATAAAATCGAAAAAACATTTTTTACTTCTTTAATACGGAGTCAAAAGGAATTAAAACTCATTTTCAACGTTTCTTTTGACCATTATTATATATTTATGCATCTCAGTTTTTGATTTTGAGTCCGGGGGGGGGGGCAAAATTGAGATATCAATATTGGAGAATTTGAACGTTTTTGGTTTCATGATGAAAAAAATCTGAAAGCCCAAATTTTTGAAAATGTTTTTGCTCGCCAATAAAACAAAAGTAGTAGGATATAAAGAATTTATTTATTTAGAGAATGGAAGGAATCACTGAAAGAGGTGAGAAAAAGATTCTTTCCTTAACTTTATGGAAAAATAGTTGAGTGCTCAAAAAATTGGAGTTAATTCCTTATTTCATCAACCGCTTTCTGAGTTGAGCCATGTCTGCCAATACCTGATATTTTTAAAAAAAATCATGAAAATAGAAAATTCAGAAATCGTTTCGTGTTTAAAAACTTGTAAATGGCTGCATAATTTTAAAATCATGTGTAAAAAATTTAGAAAATATTGCTACAATCTACAATCTATAAAGATTGTTGAATGATGAAAATCGAAGAATCGTGCGAGAATTATACAAAAAATCATAAAATAATATTGTTAGCATTTTGAAAATTTTATTAAAATTCTTGAAAATTTCTCGAAATTCTATGAAGCCTTGAAAGATTTAATTAAACTTCGAAAAATTGTCAAAATTTCTTCAAAATTATTGCAAATGTTGTGAAAGCAGGCTGAAATATTTTATAGAAGTTCAACTTTTTCATTACCTAGATATTTCAAGTTCAATGCACTAATTTTGTCATTATTTTGAATTATTTTCAGAATACGAATTTTTACAATAATTCTATTTAGGTTTCGAAAAATTTTGTAAAATTTTTGTACATTTTTTTTTCACTTCAACCAGTGCACTTTTTATTCCACTGTGATAAATTTTAATGTTTTTAAATGGTTTTTATGCAATTTGAAATTATTTTTATCAGCATTATGAACGATTTTTGTGTAATTCCAGTTGATTTTTCAGAATTTATTTCGATGAATTGTTGTATCGTTAGGTATTTCGAACAATTTTCAATGATTTCTTCAATTTGTAATGGAAAAAGGCGGGGAAGGGGGAACGATAGGAAAAATTGAGATTGTTTGTATGAGATGTAATCGGAGCTAGTTTTCGGGTATTGGAAAGTACGAGTATCACAATTTTGATTGTAAGTTGATGAATTTTACATCTGATTTTTTGAACAGAATGTATGTTTACTTAAGAGGCCAATTTTTTGTCAATTTCCTCGAAAAAAGCAACCAACGAGACCAGAAAACCTGTATTTGGCTTTGATTCTGAACAAGTTGCCATAACATCTCTTCTCAAAACTAGATAAAAATCATATGTGTAGATTCAAGAGAAAAGCATAAAAAATAGGAAGTGAAAAATCAAGATTTATATGACTCATTCTTCTTTTCTCTCAAAAATTCTGGTGAAAATATAACGGAAAACTTGTACAATTTCAGCATTGATCAATGATCAAATGCCTGATTCAATATCCCATTAATATTTTCGACTTTCCAGCTGATTACAATTTTGTATACCACTACAATATCTATCAATTTAATTGAAAAATTTCAAAAATCACAAAAAGAATTAAATTTTCAAATCTTGGCTTTATTTTATGGGACTTTGTTCCAAATTAGAACCGAGGAAACGCCAAAGAAGAACCAAAATTTGTTTTATTGAGTAGAAGGGGTATAAAAATAGAATAATTTCCAACTCCAGTGCAATTTTTCTTTTTTTTCGATTCAAAATGCAAAATTTTCCAATTTTTTTTTCAAAAAAATGGCATTCTTTTCCTTTCGATCAAGTCATAAAAGGGGTGAGGGGGTTGAGACGCACCCTCCCGTAGTTCGTTCCAGTCTGAGAGCATCTTCACTCCATTTAAATCCAAAAAAATCCCAAATCCACAAAATTACGATATCGCAATAAGTATTTTCGAATAAAAACACCTCACGCGAGCCCATTTCTAGCAAAATAACAACGCTACGTCGTCGTAAAACGTGCAAAATTCATTATGCGGCGTGCAAATGCCGACTCGTGGATTCTCCAACAGTCTGCCTCCGTATGCAGCACCTTATTGATCTCGCCGAGCTCCCTGTTCCCATAGTAATTGCATCCGTATACTCGTAAACGTCAAAGTACTGAGCCGGCTGCTCTGCTCACGCCTTGGTCGAATCCCGGTCAAAATATTGTGCGTGTCGCGTGCAAGATTATTATATTTGCTCGTCTGTACGAGAATAACGTTGAGATATTGAAACGTGAGCTCGAACAATAATAATAGTAGATGAGGGGACAATGCGAAGAGGAAAAACATTGGTGTTTTTAATGCGAAAAGTGTGTATTAAATATAAAAGAAACAGTTACGTAAGTTATTCTTTTTAAAACAATACGAAGCTAATTCGAGTTGAACCGATTCTAGCTCTATGAATTATAGTGGGATTGTCTTGTAAACGTCTTCTAAGTTCGGTTCATTTCACATTTTACACTTTACATGGCCTTAAGCTCGACCAAAAACAGTAAAACAGATGTATTCGTATTTGGACTCGCAGCATGATCCATTATACACAAATAATTATAGTTTGTTTATGAAGTGCGAGTGGGTGTGGGTTCGTACCGGTATTCGATGAGAGAACATCAAACTAAATACTACCTGTATATATGGAAATGCATCTGAGAGTAGCTATTTAATTTTGCTCGTATTGTTAAGTTACCTATACGAATATATTTTTATGCACATTTGAAAATTACAACTACATGCGACCGTATAGATTACCGGTATAACCGAAAGTAAAAGTCACGCGAGTAAATGGACAGTTGTACGTACACGTAGAATAAGTCGATGAAAGTAAAAACATACGGTAATCTTTATTCAACGACCCAGCCCAGTTTTACCGGCTGTACCCCTATTGAACTAATCGCCAGGCTCAGATTTATCTTCATTTATTTACCATAACCGTAATTGGAAGCTCGATAATGTATCTAGTTCTCAAGATTATGTCTCTAAAAGTTTTTTTTTCACCTTCCCACCTGCCTCTGTTTTACACCATTTACTCTCTCGCCGCTGCTAATTAACGACCAGAGTAAAGGTGAAATGTTATGCGGCGGCTTTGACTCTTTGGTTGGTTTTTTTTTCTGCACGAGCTAATGATGCAGTTCCCCGTTGGACGTCTCCTTCCTGCTACTCTTCTCGTGCAGTTTAATTTGTGGCACGTGACGACGTGATGTTACGATAACGAAAACATTCGAGTTCGTAGTTTGCGAAAAATGTTGATTGGTCGGAACTTTGTCGAGTAATCGTATCGCGAACGAATGCGAGACCGAGTTCATCGAGAAAGAATCTGCATGTGTGATAAGAACTGCATACCTAAGGTATTTCTGATACAAGTGCAGAGCTAAGCGAGATTAGATCGAAGAAGTGGAGAAACGGAGGGAATTTATGAGGTTTCGTGAAAAATTTCCATATTTTATTGTATGGTTTATACTGTCACTTTTTAGAAATGATTCGTTGAAATTTATCTGTATTTTTAATCAATTTTTATTACAAATTTCGTAATTTTTGATTTTTTTTTTATTCCAAGTGGTTATAAAATCATAAAAATTATCTTAAACATTAAAATAAAAGTGTTGAATTGTCATGGAATTTTTTCTTAATATCGTAAAAATCATCGAAAAATGAATAAAAAGTGTAGAAAAGTCGCGAATAAAAATGGTCGAAACATCGTGAAATTTGTTATGCAAATTGCATTAAACATTGCGAATAAATTATTGGAATGCTACAAAAAATTCAAAAATGCATTTTAAAAACGTTGGAAATTTTTTATAAAATTCATGAAAATGGTATGGATATTGTTCGAAATTTCTCAAAAATTATTTGAAATGTCGTGAAAATTAGTTGAAATATCGTAAAAAATCGACACTTTTGATATTTTCACAATTTTTATATTATTTTGAATTTTTTTCTGTATGGTTTTATGTAATTTTGAAGAATTTTCATGGGGTTTCATTTTAAATAAATTTCGTGTTTTTTCTCTAAATATCGTAAAAGTCGCTAGAAGTTTAATTACTTTTGTAGAAAAACCATAAAAAATGTTCAAAACATCGAAAAATTTAAAAAAATCGTATAGAAGTTGTATATAATCTTGCGAAGTGATTGTTGAAATTCTACAAAAATTACGAAAATTAAAAAAAAATAGTCAAGTTCATGAAAATTGTCGTATGAAAGTTTCTTTTAACTGTCAAAAGTCATTTGAAATTTCTCGACAATTTACCAGAATGCCTTTTGACAATTTCGATATCATGAGAATTTTTACGTCTTTTCAATAGATTTTTATGGTTTTTATGTGATTTTGAACAAATTTTAGATAAATTTTGGGTTGTTTTGTTCAACTTGAGGATTTTTCAAATAATTTTATTTCAAAGTGAAAAGGTTTTGTTGACTTTTATACACCTTTTTCGTGATTTTTATGGCCTTTTCATCTATTTTTCAGTATTCTAGATCAATTTTATGATAGTTCTGTGAATTTTTATACCATCTTCAACGATTTTTTCAATATTTTACAAATTTTATAAAATGATTTTTCATTTAATAGGCACCTACTAAAAGTTACTTGGAAAAAAAATCTTGAAAAAACCTTGGGGCCGTCTACCAACCTTTCCCAATAAACCCGGTTTTACACTTTTTTTTTCAAAATGCTTATTTTGACGTGTTGATGCGTCATCAAGCATCAAAGTCCAAAAATTTTCAATTTTGAGACAAAAAAAAAAAATTGGCATTTGGAAAAATCGAAGTTTTGTCATTTTTTAATCATTTCTTGACATTTTTCAACATTTTTGGAAAAATTTTGTTATTTTTCAAAAAATTTTTGAATTTTTTCAAATTTTAATTCGTCATTTTCTCCAAACGGACCGATTTTGAACAATTTTTTTAAAAAATGTTTCTTTCGACGAGTAAATGTATCATCAAGCATCAGGATTCAAAAATTCAGCCTCAAAAGTCCAAAAATTGTCAAATTTAGTACAGAAAAAATCAACACTTCGTTATTTTGTAAAACTTGTGAAATTTTTCGAACTTTTTTGGAATTAAAAAAACCTTGTGGCAGTTTAGACTAATTTCGACTTTTTTTTTGAACCAATTTGTACAATTTTTTTTCTAAATGTTTCTTTCGAAGTTCGAAAATTTTCAAATTTGGACTGATAAAATTCAAAATTGGGTCATTTACTCAACTTTTTGAAAATAAAGAAATCTGATGACAGTTCGTAAGCCTCTCTCAATCAAGTGATTTTGAGCTTTTCTTCAAAAAAATTTTTTTTTGAGGTGTCGGTGTAGATGTGTTATCGTCCAAAAATTTAGCATCAAGGTCTACAAATTTTCAAATTTGGTACAGAAAAAATCTAAATTTAGTAATTTTTTAAACATTAGCGGACTGGGAGGTGAGGTCTCCCATTTTCGAAGGAAATGTGTGATTTTAAAACAATTTATATACATTTTTGGCAAATTTTTTGATATTTCGATAAATTCTACTTTGATTTACGATATTTTTATGATTCTGGCAATGTTTTTATAAATTTCTATGACATTTTGATGGTTTGTACTAGATTTTCTGCAATTTTTACGATGGTATTTTGACAATTTTTTTCAACGAATTAATGAATTGAAAAATATAAGCAATATTTTCTCAATTTTTATGGAAGATATTTTCGAGAAATTTTTAACCGCAATTTTTATTACGAAATCAGTCTTTATTCACTCATTTTTAGTAAATATTTGAAATTTCCTCACATTGAACATATGTAAAACTTCCAAGGAATTTTCACACACCAACGAAAAAAAATTCGTATGCTCTAAATTTTACCCTTGAACATTTATCCTGTTTGTTATCCACTCGGCACCGCAAGAAGGCTATTTTATTGAGCTTATCTCCGGTACAAGTAAAACAAATTATATCGCTAGCACACGTAGAAAATCGTACCATCGAATTTAATTTATCCGATTTCCTGCTGCAAAGTAAACTCGAATGAGGATTTTCACCACGTTAATATCAAGGTAATTTATTATTATTCGCGTCATCGTGTGCTACGTACGATTCGACGACAAACCGCGAACTCGCTGTTGCGTCTCTTCTCTTGTCTTTCGACGTCATGAGAAAAAAACATCGTGCAAGGACGATACATAAAAACCATAATATAATACCGTATTATTACACGCAGTCGAAATTTACCACTTTGGATATATGTAATTTCCGAGTCCATCCAGTTTTATATAAATAAACGTGAAAAAATGGGAAATTTTGAAGAGCGAGTGGGAATGAAATAAAATTGTGTACTTTGATGCGTGTACGAGTCATATAGTCAATTGTCACCGATATCGATGTATTTGTTAATTTTTTTATTAGTCAGGTACACCGCATACTACATGCTGAGGTCGAATCACCTTGAAAACTCAAGTATTTACATTACTTTTGGCTTTGGTTTCCTTTTTTTTTTTCACCTCGGGTGTTGTAATCGGTTTTATACGACTTTATCTCGTCACCCAACCGTTTTATTACTGTTATATTTCCCCTATTACACTTCATTTTCCTTAATGAGGTTTCTATTGCCGGTACATAAAGTATACAAGCTAACGTCCTAAGTCGTGGTAATTGCATTACAATAAAATATAGATACTTATAATCTTGTAAAATTGAATGGTTCGGTCATCACTTCTGCATCACGTGGTTGGCCTTCTTCATTCCTTCGATATGTCCTCACCCTTTAAGTCTGCTTCGATACGTTGTGCACTTTTTACACTCGAATCGTCGTCTGAAATAGTATTTCTTTATTCCGCGAGTTCTCAGCATGAATGGCGTCAGCTGTTTTGCCCTGATCTGGTTTTTATACGTTACATACACGTCGTACAGGAATTCTTTAGTCGCTTTCTGCACCTGGCCTGTGTGATCTACAGACACGATAATGGTATTTCTTTGTAACATATACGAGGGTAAAGGTTGCTGCAGAATGGTCTTCGTTCTCCTTGCTTCTTTTCGTTTCGATAAAGGCGATGAAAAACGAAGTATTTGAAATATTTTCTCTTGATTTTTTAGCTCGTCTTTCTTTTAGGGTCCTTTTTTGTTGTATTGTTTAAAATATTGGGGGTTTTTATTGGTTCGAAGGAGTTTGATAAAAACCAAGGTTCAAAGATTAGTTTCAACTAACAATCTCAAATGACAAATAGATGAGGCCAACATTCGACCAACCTCAACAAATCCTAATTAAATAAGGCTAATATTCGAATCAAGTTTCGAGTTTGGTTCATTTTTAAATTTGAAATTTTCATACATTTTCAATTCAAAATTCTTATTTTCCCCTTCTAATTGGTGGGGAGGAGAGAGGGTGCGAACTCTATTCCCGATTTGAAACATGTTTACATTGGAATCTTTATACAAAAAAAAGAACTTCAATTCTAAAAAGTTGATTTTTTTCAATTTTTAATTTTCTTGTGAGATTTTTTAAACAATTTTTCGGCGTTTTCTCAAAAACAGAATAAAATTTGTCCTAAAATTTCCAAGATTCAATTTCATGCTACACGAACGATTTTTTTAAAGTATTGGTATTTTTCTGATCTCATCTAATTCTTACGTTATTACTTGTTGTTACAGATACGACGAGGGACGTGACGGATTCTTGGATTTGGAAGAATTAAAACGAATGATGGAGAAATTAGGAGCTCCTCAGACGCACCTCAATTTGAAAGCTATGATCAAGGAAGTCGACGAAGATGAAGACAATAAAATCAGTTTCAGAGAAGTAAGTTTTCAACGAGTTTTTCAAAAATTGAAAACGATAGGGGTGATCAAACGCAAGTTTGGCATTGTCATAACTAGTTATCAATTAGTTTTCGGTGGCTGCGGGGGTAGGGGGTGATTTTTAATGGACAAATAATTGTAATTCATAGGTATGAATTTCGGATTACTTTTCGAAGCAGGGTGCCAAATTGTATGTTTAAATACGAAAATTACGAAGTTTTCAATTTCAAAAATCCCAAATTTTTTTCTTTTATCGCTTTTGAAACATTTGCATTTTTATTCAACATTAATTTTGCTTTATCAATATTCAATTCTGAAAAACGATTTCAAGTTATGACATTTCAACTTTTGGAAATATTCTTCTTTTCAAGTTGTAACATTGACACTAAAACTCGTTATACTCGTAACTTCCCAATTCTGTAATTTTTTTCCAAACTTTTGCCTTGCTTCAGGTTTTCGAAGTCCTTTGAATCCATTTCTTAGGTTATTTCGACCCCTAGTCATAAATAAGTTCCACTGAGGGAAGGATATGAATCTAAAATTCAAAATGTTTTGACGTTATCAAACGAAGAATTAAAATGCATGAGTTTTTGGACCTCTTCAGCCCGTCTCCGACGTTATTTTACCAAAAAAAGTAAAGGGATGGAACTCGACTCGGAATTTTGGAAAATTTTAATTTAAATGTCGATTTATTGGTATGCTTTCTGACTCTTTGGAATTTATTTCGATGAGGTCAAGGTCATTGAATTTCAAAAGGGACTCTTGAGGTTGGGGGTGGCTCAACTTGAGATTTCACAAAATTTCCAATTAGTTATCAAGAGGCATGTTCTTCAAATTCCAGAAAATTCGAATTTTTGGAATAAAGTTCAACGTCTAATATTTTTACGAGAGGGGGGGGGGGGATCACTAGGGTAGGTCGTCTTTTGATTTTTTTGGAAAGTTGGAGAGAGGATCGTAAAAAATTGTGTGGCGACATCAAAAAACCGTGGAAAAAATTTTCGAGTCTCTGACTTGAACCAACATTTTGACAATGAGGTTCAAAATTTTAAAATTTTCAAATATTCAAAAAAAATTGGATTTTTTTCGATGCTTTGACAAAATGTCGGATTTGAACTTTTTTAAAAAATTTTTAAGTCCATGAAGTCGAGGTATTTTAACTTTTTTGAAATTTTCCAAGTCCAAAAAGTCATTTGAATTCTGAAAAATTTTTCCTGTCCAAAAAAGTCTGACAAAATATCTAAAAGTCAGCGTAATGGATTTTCTTGAGTGAATTTCGTAACGGAATTTGGTTGAAAAATTTTCGAAGTTCAATTCTAAGTACAAAAAGTCAATAGAAATTTGAAAAATTTTCCAAGTTCAAACCAGTTTCACAAAATTGTTATAAGTCAGTAGATGAAAAGCTGTCTGACAAAATTTTAATTTGAACTTTTTTTGAAAATTTTCAAGTCCATAAAGGTTAAATTTTCCAAGTCCAAAAAAGTCTGACAAAATTTCTAAAAGTCAGCATCATTTCTGAAAATTTCCTAGTCCAAAAAGTCAGTGAAAATCTAAAAAATTTTTCATGATCAAAAAAGTCTGACAAAATGTTCAAGTCAGCGTGATGGAATTTCGTGTCTTTTACAGGTTTTTTGAACACCTTGTATGTTTTCTAAATTTTTACCTACTAATTTATTTATTTATATTAGGCCTAATGTACGTTTTTCATTTGCAGTTTTTGTTGATATTTCGCAAAGCGAACGCCGGAGAATTGGTCGAAGAAAGCGGTCTGAGCAAATTAGCCAAATTGACGGAAATCGACGTTGTTGAAGTAGGAGTTGGCGGCGCAAAAGAATTTTTCGAAGCTAAAGTAAGCCTTTTACTTAAAACACTGCAATTCGACACCTTTATCAAAAACACCCATCTCGTTGGAACATTATTCGATATTAATACCGAATTGATTTTTCAGATACAACAACTTAACAGGAGTAATAAATTCGAAGACGAAATCAGACAAGAACAAGAAGAAAGGAAAAAAGCCGAAGAAGAAAGGCAACAAAGAAAATTGGCTTTCAAAGAAAAAGCAGCTATTTTCCAAAACGGAAGCTAGTCTATTGGCGGTGAAAATCCATCGATATGACCATTCGCGCCTAATTTTTTTTTTCAACTATAGCTTTTTTATGTGTACTAGTTCGGATTAAAAAAATTACAAAAAGATTAAAAAAAATTCGTTCAATTATACTTAACACGATACCTCTAAAATAATGTATTGTTTTGTGTACCTAGTTTATGAGCCTGAGCGCGCCTTGGCACTTGCCTAAAGTATGAGATCGTTTTGCTATTGTAGTTTTTATCGTGTGAAATGAACTTGTTTGAATTACTTATGCATTAGATGATCAGTTTGTGTTACTATTGATTTCTGATTTGCTTTTTTTTTCGTGTATGTTTGATGTGTGTTCACGTTGTCGTGGAATTTACCTTATTTATTATTGACCCCTCCTTTTTTCTTTTTCCTTGTCTCGTGTAATTTTTATTATCGATTATACCATATTATTTAGATATTAATTAAAGTTTTTTTTATTGAAGGGGTCGTTTTTTTTCATATTTTGATACCATTTCAACTTGTTTGTAGCAGATATGTAAATTGAAACTGGAAATTATCAAGATTGCGGTAATGAAATCGCCATTTATATGCTTCAAATGTAATTCAAAGCGAGTGTAAATTGATGATAAGAGGCCCTGACATGAGCATTTATATCGCAAAGCTTTGTATCGCCTTCAATATGGCAGATACGTAAAATTCATACATAACCTTCTTGATAGTAGTAATCAAGATCTACGAAATCGATTATGTACAAATTTTGCCTACCTCTCAAATTGAAGGCGTTACAATGCAATATGATATTATAAGTGCTATATCGCCTTCAATTTCAAAGGTAGGCAAAATATGTATATAACTGATTTTGTAGGTCATGATTAGTACTATCAAAAAGGTTATATACAAA